>CM044557.2:30743199-30778278 GCA_024416835.2 Perccottus glenii
AACCTGTACACTTCATCATAGATAATGAGGTTATTCTTTACTGGCATACAGGAATATGCCATTATCTTGCTGCTATAGCCATCAATTGCTAGGACATGTGTAGCTCCAAACATGACCAATTTTTCGTTTTGATCTAAATGGAGTTTGTGGCCTGTGTAAGTGGCACAGTAAGGTATGGGATTAAGATTCCGTACACCCTGAGAAGAGTAAAAAAAAAAAAATGTTAATGAGTTACATTGTTTATATTTTTTGTGACCCTGGTCTACAAAACCCGTCTTCGAAGCAAAGCACGGGTATAGGCTATATGTAAAAGCTAAAAATGAATTGTATGGGTCAAAATGATTATTTTTTCTTTTATGCCAAAAATCATTAGGATATTATTTAAAGATCAAGTTCAGTGAGGATATTTAGTAAATTTCCTACTGTAAATGTATATAACAATTTGTGTAATGACTTAATTTGGACAACTTGTATAGTATCTCAATTAAAAAAATGCAGAAATGATGTAATATAATAATAAAGCAAATGTTGTTGTAGCAGTAATTTTGTGGTACGTAATGCTATTTTAATAGCCTGGGGCAATATAAGTATTATTAATAATAGTCATAATAAACTAACTTACACTGCATCGCATTTCATGATATGGTCGAGGGCTCGTCCAACCCTACTTTCTGCTGCTCGAATTCCCTTTGATGTCAAATAACCTGTCATCAATTTACGACCGTAGGTTGGTCCTGTCTAGAGGGATGGAAAGAATAATTTAAATCAATTTTGTTTACAACAGGCCGTGTGCTCGCCAAAACATTTCAATGAGACTTAAAACAGGCGCTCTTCTGAAAACACCTTGGCCGCTTGACATCGTTTCTTTTTTCGAGATGCTTTGTGGAATATCCGCTGAAACGATGTGTATACTACAGTACTTAGCATGCATGGGTGGAAAGGGCAGAGAGTGGACTCTAGTTTATGTATTTTTTTAAACCATAAATGCAGAAAATATCTCCATGTAGCATAGCGCTTTACCCACAGTTTTGGGTAGTTTTACACACATATTTCAACTCTCCCGTCACAAGATAGGCTAAACCGCAGAGCTGAGGGTGAAATGGTTTATTTTAAACGTTGCGCTTCTAATAGAAGCGATGAAAAAATAGGCCTACATGTTTCGTCCTGGTTCTCAGAGTCAGCCACCCGCGTAGGCTACGGATCGGATCTATTTAAACTGGCCGGCCGTGCCCATGTTCGAAGTCCGACAGTATATGTTGCTAAGCCATCTTCTGGGTCAAATCCACAGATTATTATTTACATAAAATTACATTAATTTTTTTGCAATTTCTTTTTTATTATTTAAGAATTGAATTTCATGACATTCAAAGTGGAGTTATCGCAGCCAAATCATCGATGTCAAACATTAAAATGCCATTTAAAGCCTATAATAAGAGCATTTACTGCTACAGTTTAAATAATTCTTGTCTAACTTCTGGATAATTATTTAATGTAATGTATATGCAATTTGTGTTAGTTGCACTACGGATAGCTCGGGATCATGGCATAGTACCCACGTACACAGATACTTTGCAAGTGCACCATGTCCCCACCACTTTTTGCCAAAGTTGACTTACTGAAAGAAATTTGAAAATAATTATTGCGGCAGGTGTGTTAGGGTTACCATCTTATGAATGATATTGCATTTTATTACTTACTTCTTGTACTGCTGCCGATACAGCTATCTCCAGCTGAGTGTCGGAAACCTCCCGTCTCACACCATGACTGGCACAAAATCTTCTAACAGTCCTCGTCAAACAACCTCGCCCAACACCAATTTGAGACAGATGCTCAGCAACGTCCTTGTGTGTGTGTGGTGTTTTAAAATCATGTCCAAAATCACTTCTCTGTACGGTTCCAGAGACATGGTGCTTCGCATTCAATGGTGCGGGAAAAAATATTTCCGGGTCACTAATTTGGCCTCAGAAAACTAGTACAATTCGCTTTTATTCAATATTAATTTGTGTATTTTATAAATGTGCAAAAAGGTGTAAAGGTGCAAAAGTCAGAAACAAAAATCTGAAAATAAGTCAATATACATTTTTCGTAGAATGTTCTGAATACAGTTCTAATCCAAAATTGTGAATGTAACTTTTTTTGCTTAAAATACAACAACCGTTTATATTTTATTTTTCTCGTCATGGTTAAAAAAAGAAAAACGAATGGACGCAAAAGTACACGGACCTATATATCATCACATTCACTACTCACAATTCAGATTCAGATCTCAAATTCAATTTCAAGTTACAGAGACAGACGGGTAGCTGGAGGATGAAGGAAGAGCAATCGTGCACAGATCGATAGATAGCGGTCATTGCACAGGACTCCTCTTGGGCCAATCAGCACCTACGTTTTGGAGCATAGTACCTTTCGCGCCATAGTACCTTTCGCGCCATAAAACAAGGACGAAGTGCTTGCCTTGCCGACTAACTTGACCACCATGGATCCGGCTGGGACAAATACGGTAATGACAATTTATATTTTAGCAATCTAACGATCTTCTGTTTAACTGTTGTTAATGCTGTAGCTATTTTGTAGAAACGTTTCGTTTAGTCCGTGAGCATACACAAATCGTCTATGACTAGCTAGCACATTAGCATTGTTACAGCTATTATTTTATTAACGCAGCAAGGAGCGCTGGAGCTAGTCCACAAATAGCAGTGCGAACAAAAATGACCCATTTTTACTGCCAGTGAATAGCACAGAGTGAAAGTCAATGATTTTTTATATCTTTTTTATATCTTATATCTTTTTTTATTGTGGTAGCTATTTTGTAGAAATGGGGAAAATTTAATCTTTCTCCCGATGTTGCAAACACAGTAGCTATTATCCCACGTTTTTGTAGCTATTATCCCACGTTTTTATGGTAGTCTACTAGCCTGGTAAAATCTTTGCCTGGTGTTTATTATTTCTAACCGTTTGCCTCTTCCTCCGGTAAAAATGTTGTTGCCCCCAAGTAGACTGGTCATGTCTTCTGCATGTTTTTTTTTCGATAACTACTCCTCGTAATTTTCATTGTCAGGGTACTACTTACTAAGAGGGAGAGAGAAAGTAGTAAGCGTGTATGTGTCGATGTGTTTTGACAGGGAGACAACTCAGAAATAGTCAATTCAGCAAGACACCTCCTAAATTTGATCACAAATGCAATACCTTCCCCTGGTCCTCCTGGGCCCAGTACCCAACATCAAACTGGCCTAGAGACTCCAAGGTTTCCCAACAAATAACACACACACACACACACACACACACACAATAACATGTATAAAATAATGTGATGCATTTTCTGAACACTGCATGTCATTCTAGCAGACAGGGAAGGAGTCAGGAAAGAGGGAGAGATGCCCGACCCAGTGTCCACACAGAAATGACAAGGTCCTTCACTGTACTTGGTTTCTCTGTCAGACTGACTCGTCCCTTACATTCATCAGTTTAAATTGATAAAATATAGCTAGTGAGTGTACTGTACTTGTATTGTGTAATGTCAAATTAAAATAATTATCATCCCAGGTCTTTTCCTGCCCTTTTTGGAGCCAGGGGAAAGCGCTGGCGCGTACAAGGGCTTTCCAACCACATAACCCAAGTCAAAGACATAGACGTTACATTTTATCTGTTACCTAAGATTGATGAGCGCACTCCCAAAGGCAGTGAAGAAGTTTTCCATCTGCAAGCTGGTTTGGGACTCAGGTCCAGGCTGATATAAGAGAACTACACCCATGATGAGGTGAGGCAACATTTTCTTTGTCATATAATATTTTAATATAGTCCACTATCAAAATCAATGTTATTTTGTCAATATGATGAAATTATATATATTCTCTACTCTTGAAGGTATGTTCAACCCTCAAAAATCTTTATCCAAAACTGGAAAGTGTGTCTGGGGGCTGGCTGATTTACAAAGCAGCAGGTACATAGAATTTACGCATTGGCAAATCTAATCTTGGTATAAAATCATTTGAATCAATATATTGAGTGATGAGTACCTTCACATTTCAATAGAGTTCAACTATTAAATAACTTTTCTTGTTAGGAGGGTGGGGTTCTATAAAACTATATATGGTGCCTCCTGGGGACAGTGGATGTACTGGGCTAATGCTGAAGACTGCAAGTATAGGCGGAAAGGGTGTCCTATATATTGCTCCGATACAGAAGGAACTAGACACTCAACCACTGCCTCCGGACTCCAGATCCTTCTCCAGTATGCCAAAGGAAATGTGCCACTCCTGTCACACCAGCTATCCATTGCCAATCCTAGCGCTGCATGTTGAAACATGTAAGCCTTCAGATACTTATCCACAGGAGGTATGTACAGACTCATTGTATGGATAATGTTGGGAGACCATTAAGCTTTAATACAATGTCCGGAGGCTCACCATTATAGTTGGATTTGGTCTTAACTAAGTCGTTGAATGATGAGTAACAACAGATATATGCAATCATGTCATAATTTATTTTTCAATTTTGTTATTTCTCCTGACAGCCTACAGAGGAAGATGTTTGTTTTGTGTCTTCAAAGACAGAGGTATTGGGAAACAAACAATTCAATCATGTTACCTGTGCAGCCGTCCTGTTGCGCCTCACTCCCAACTCTGACAAGGAGGAAGCAAACAGGGCTTGTATGGCGCTGCCTGGCACGTGATTGGTCGAGATAGTCATGTGTGGATAGATGGGATATAATAAAAGCTTTAACCCCAAATAGTTAATTTTAGACGTGGGTTACATACAGTTTACAAGTTTACAAGTGGACTTAATATTGTACAGCAGGCAGAATATTGCACAGTAGAGCAGGTGTGTTTGTAGTGTTGTCATTTTACACTTTTGTCAAATCTGTTGAGGAAAGCATCTGACTGCGGTTTACAGGGTGCAAATGAAAATTGCCTGAGCAAGATGTATTGGTTACAGGCCTAGATTAGAGATTTGACAAAATTATGCCATACACATCCCACACAATTCACATTCCGCAGATTAAATCAACAAATGATGGACGAGTATAGGTTGGCAGTGCTCTGGGATTTTTGAGAAAGAGGAAGTGTTACTCATTTAGATTAATCTGGTTGTGTACAAGAACTGACAGTATATTGGAGCCTAAAACATTTTTGTTTACAACAATGTTTTTGATTGAAGACAAAAAAAATACAATATCTACTATGAATGTATTGCTTCCTGCTTCTGAAGAGTGCAGATGCTCCTCTGCTTTCTTTTCTTTTTAGTTATCTCCACATTTAACCAATGATTTTATGATCAACTTTTTTACATTACTTTTTACTTTCTTTTAACTGGATTTTTATGTTTTTTATTATTTTTTTCCTTTTAAACAACACGTTGGACTTGCTGAGCGACTGCAGCCTTAACTCCTGTGCAAAAAAATACTAGGCAACATGAATCAAGAAGAGCTGTCTTGATGCTACAGTGTTCAACAACTATCGGCCCATATCAAACCTGCCATTTTTAGGGAAAGTCATTGAAAAAGTTGTATATCAGCAACTTAATGACTTGCTATTACTTAACAACTGCTTTGATCCTTTTCAGTCAGGATTAAGGCCCCATCACAGACTGAGACTGAACTTATCAAAGTCACAAATGGCATTCGTCTGAGCACTGACGCGGGCAAAGTCTCTGTCTTAGTTCTGTTGGACTTGAGTGTTGCGTTTGATACAGTGGATAATGAAATCCCGTCACAAAGATAAGAGGAATGGATAGGTATCACTGGAACTGCTCTTAAATGGTTTCAGTCCTATCTTGTAGATAGGAAGTACTTTGTTTCAGTTGGTAACTGTGTATCAGACCAAACGGCCCTGACATGTGGGGTTCCACAGGGGTCTATCTTGGGACCTCTATTATTCAATCTTTACATGCTTCCTTTAAACCAGTTAACACGCAGCTGTGGCGTATCATATCATAATTATGCAGATGACACTCAGATTTACATTTCACTCACAGCAGGTGAAAATGGACCAATCCATTCACTGTGTCACTGCATCGAACAGATTGACATGTGGATGTAAAATAATTTTCTCCAACTGAACAGCAACAAGACTGAACTAATCATCTTTGGGCCACAGAAACAAAGAGAAAGTGTCAGCAGTCACCTCGTGTCTCTTTCTCTAAAATATAAAAATCAGGTTAGAAATCTAGGGGTCATCATGGACTCAGACTTGAATCTCCACAGTCACATTAAGTCAATTACATCATCTGCATTTTATCACCTTAAAAACATTTCCAGAGTAAAACCAGGAAGTACAACCACATCACGCCAGTTTTAAAATCTCTGCACTGGCTTCCTGTTGCTCAGAGATTAGATTTTAAAACAGCACTGCTGGTTTACAATTCTCTTAATGGTTTAGCCACCATATTTCTGACATGCTAGTTGCCTATGAACCTCCTTGGACTCTGAGAACATCTGCTCGTGCCCAGAGTTAGAACTAAACATGGTGAAGCAGCGTTTAAGTTTCATGCAGCAAAAACAGCCTCCCAGCCTCACCTCTAACAATTTTATAGGGGAGGTTAAAAACCTTCCTCTTTAGCTCCGCCTACATTACAAATAGAAGTGTTTTTTATCTGCACTCTTCTTTTAAAATGTTTTTAATTTTTCTTATGTTTCTTAATATAAATCTTGTAAATTGTCTTTTATTCCTGTAAAGCACTTTAAGTTACCCAGTGTATGAATTGTGATATAAATAAAATTGCCTTCCCTTGCCTTACTACAAAACATGTCACTTTAATTATTATTATTATTATTAGATGAAAGCTGAAGACAGACACTGGTAATTTATCTTAATTGCCTGCCGATAGTTTCCACTGCACGCAACATGAGTTTAGTGCTTAATGACCGAGTATTAACATTATAATATGTAATAACATAGCTGCCTTCATTTAAAAAAAAATATGTAGTAAAAATTGAACCAGTTCATTGTAACTTAAATCTTTGTTTCATTTTTACTTTCTCTTCAGGGTTTGCCACAGCACATCATTATTAATAATTCACATATTTAATTCGGCAAAGGTTTTACGCCGGATGCAATCCTTTCTATTTATCTAGGCTGGGGACTGGCACAAAATTACCCTCGATGTGACCACGTGTGGATCGATTATCTTTACTGTTTATATAAAATATACAAATTATAGAAAAGGTTAAAGCAAAGGCAACTGGACTACGTTTTTAATGTGAAGACTTTTTTACTTTTTCCATTCTGAGATCTACTGGCAAGAGAGCGGAGCTTTTATCTCTAGAGGGAGGGGTTATGAGACCAGAACAACCTGGTCCAATCAGATTTTTTTCTGGTCAACCCCTCCAACCAACCTTTTCTTCAAGATGACTTGGAATTCTGAGAACCTTTACAGACATTCACAAATAATAATAATAATAATAATAATAATAATAATAGATTGGATTTATATTGCGCTTTTCTCCCAAGGGACCAAGGTACTCAAAGTGCTTACACGCCGTCCATTATTCATTCATACACTGTCACACACTGGTGGTGGTGCTACAACTGTAGCCACAGCTGCCCTTGGGCAGACTGACAGAGATGTGTCAGCCATTTTGCGCTTACAGCCTCTCCGAACAATACTACATACATTCACTAAACATTCTTACACATTCATACGAGGCAAGGTGGGTTAAGTGTCTTGCCAAAGGACACAACGACAGTTGTACTCTACCAGTGAAACTGATTGCCATTTGTAGAATCTCAATCAGAATTTCGCACCACAGCAGCTCCAGGAAGTGACGTCAAGTGCAAACAAGCTATTGCATTTTGTTAAAAAAAAATAAAATAAAAAATAAATAAAAATGTAGTGATGCGTCTAAATATTTGTACTGTGCTTGATTGTGAATGTGGCTCATCTAAAAAACACACACACAGGAGAGGGATTTGTGGAAATTGTTTTCCTGCATTCAGAAACAAAGAGCAGATCTTGGTTTAATTTCCTTTAGTGAGTCCAGAGAATGCTGATTGAATAGTTCCGAGAGGAAACTGTTAACCAGACGTCTATCATCCATAGCAAAGAGGAACAATAGGACAATTTCCTCCACTAAATGTCTTGCTCTTCCTGCTTTTTGCCACTCCTCATTCTTCAACACCCACCCTGATTTTTTTTTCTTTTGAGCAGCAGAGCTTGAAAATATGCCATTCAGGGACATGAGCGGGACAGAAATTGTCTGAATAATGACATCTGGTCAAAGGTATAGGGGAAATAAAGCCTCATCTAGCGCGTAATGTGACAGTTGGTGTCAAAGTATCACCTCTATTATCCCTGATTTAGATGGCTTCATTCAATCACTTCAGAATTCAGGCACAAATAGAAAGGCCTTCACAAAGTTTCAGTCTGTGGAAGTTTTATAGAAGTTTGCATTACCAAATTTTGGGGCAGAAGAAATGACATGAAGCACTGAAACACTTTTCTTTTGCTTTGTAGTATTATATAAATTTAAATTAGTATTATTTTCAATTATTTGGGGAACAAAAATGAAATGATACCACACTGTTCAGAGAGTGTCTAAAGATGTTTGAAGTAGTAAAGGGACTATTCTTGCATTACTTCATCTTCTACTGCATTTAACTCATTAAGGGTCATGGGGCTGGAGTTGAACCTAGGTGCTTCAGGTGGTGATATGGGCTGTGTCTGATGCAAAACATTATTCACTATATAGTGCATTATATGAACTAAAAAGTAGTGCACTCAAAGTTTCCCACAATGAATTAGTAATAGTAGAGAGCAGCGATGCTCACTAGTCAAAATAGACCATAATGTCTTTAAAATGTATACAACAGGTTTGAATGAAACAAGTATGATGCATAACTTTCTGTGGAAACGTAATCCGTTGTATATTATTGATAAACCGCTACAATGAATTAGCCTGGTTCTACCAGACTCTCGTACATTTCATTTGTACAGAGAGTCTGGCCTCGCTCCATTGACAAGCGTTTACTTCCTTGTATCACGGGAACTCTGTTGAAGTTTAAAACTATTGGATCTGCCCAGAGTCACTCAGGATCTGCCATAGCCAATCGCTAACGTCGATCCAACGCAAACTGACACACTACATCAACGTCATCGTTCTCAGCCACTCCCTCTGTTCGCTGATTGGTCCTACAAAATATTTATTTCTGGAAACCTAAGAATATACAGCAATCCCAGACGTAGTACTGAAGCGAAATGAAATTGAGCGGAAGTCGAGGAGGGCGGAGCCAGGCTAACAATGAATGCTTGCTTACCTTAAATCATACAACCCGACCTTTAAGGGCTTCCCTCTTGAGGCATAAAAGAGTTGCAATAATCCAGTCAGTTTTGGTCATTAATAGGACAAGAGTTGTTGAATAAAAAGTGTAAGCTTATTTATTTGAATACTTGTATCACTTGTCATGGGATTTATTACAGAAATCCATTATCAGTGGAATTCAGTAGAGTTTGTATTACATCTTTGACAAAGTCACATGACTAACCCCAACAGAAGAACAAGTGCAACACTATATAAAGATTGAGGGGTTAGGGACTAAAGAGTGCTGTCATGGCCGCTCGTTATGCCACCTGCGGAACCAGCCACTCCCGCGCTATGCACCTTACAGGCTGGTACATACACTGTGTGCACAATTATTAGGCAAGTTTTATTTTTGAGGATTAATTTTGTTATTGTACAACTACAGTGCTCTTGGTCAATCCAAAATGTTAACAAACGCTCAAACCTGAACATTTAAGTAGTAAAAGTGAAGTTGTGGCTTTCTTAAGAGAAATGATCCATTATTAGGCAACTATTAGTAAATTACTAAATAAAAAACAAAGGTTTTTCAATCTCACTTGTTAATTTTCACCTGTTAAAGTGAGAATAATAAACAAACTCAAAATTTAGAAATAAACATTTCTGAAATTTCAAAAAATAAAAATGCACTGACCAATATAGCCATCCTTCTTTTCGATAACAGTCTCAAGCCTTCCATTCACTGTAGTCAGTCAGTTTCTTGATCTGGTCAGAATCAACTTTTTGTGCATCCGCAACCACAGCCTCCTAGACACTGTTTAGAGAAGTGTACCATTTACCTTCACTGTAAATTTCCTGCTTAAGAAGGGCTCAAAAGTTCTCAATAGGGTTTAAGTCAGGTGAAGAAGGGGGCCATGTCATTAGTTTTTCATCTTTAAGGCCTTTACTGGCCAGCAACGCACCTCCACCTTTCTGGGGTCTGAGTCGAAGTGGAGCTCTGTGTCTGTTACTGATCCAACCACGGGCCCATCCATCTGGTCTGTCAAGAGTCACTCTCATCTCATCAGTCCACAAAACCTTTGAAAAATCTGTCTTCAGATATTTCTTGGACCATTCTTGACGTTTCAACTAATGTGTCTTGTTCAGAGGTGGTCAGGTTTCAGCCTTTCTTACCTTGGCCATGTCTCTGAGAACTGAACACCTCGTACTTTTTGACACTCCAGGTAGGTTGCAGTTGTGGAATATGGCAGCACTGGAGGATAAAGGGTTCCTGGTAGCTTCACGTTTGACTCTTCGCAAATCTTTGGCGGTTAATTTGTGTCTTTTCTTCTCGACACGTTTCTGGCAACCCTGTTGACAATTTGCCACAAAACGTTTGATGGTTCTGCGATCCCGCCCCAATATCTTAGATATTTCAAGAAAGCTGCATCCCCAATTTTTGACTTTTCAGAGTCAGTTAATTATCTTTTTTGGCACATTTTTCCTGAGGAGAAGGCAAGGCAATTTTATTTATATAGCACAATTCATACACTGGGTAACTCAAAGTGCTTTACAGGAATAAAAGACAATTTACAAGATTTAGACTAAGAAACGAAGAGTCCAGATAAAAAACACTTAAGTTGTAATGTAGGCAGAGCTAAAGAGGAAGGTTTTTAACCTCCCTATAAAATTGTTAAAGGTGAGGCTGGTTTTGCTGCATGAAACTTTTGCTGCATGAAACTTAAACGCTGCTTCACCATGTTTAGTTCTAACTCTGGGCACGAGCAGATGTTCTCAGAGTCCGAGGAGGTTCATAAGCAACTAGCATGTCAGAAATATGGTGGCTAAACCATTAAGAGAATTGTAAACCAGCAGTGCTGTTTTAAAGTCTATTCTCTGAGCAACAGGAAGCCAGTGCAGAAATTTTAAAACTGGCGTTTTTCTCACCTCCACTAGGCGCTCTGCTCACATTACTCCTCTGCTTCATGACCTTCACTGGCTTCCTGTAGCATCACGTATACACTTTAAAATATTGCTTCTAACATTCAAAGCATTAAATGGTCTTGCTCCCCAATATCTGTCTGACCTACTCTCCCCCTACCGCCCTGTCCGGTCCCTTAGATCAGCCGAACTCAGTCTGTTATCCACCCCACGTTTCCGTCTGTCTACTGTTGGTGGAAGGTCCTTTAGTTTAAATGCTCCTCAACTATGGAACGCGTTGCCTCTTACTCTACGAAACATCTCATCTGTGGATACATTTAAGTCTCAGTTAAAAACATATCTATTCAACAAGCATTTTGGGTAGTTACAACTATATGTTTCATGTGATGTGTATATATAGATGTATATGTAAGTGATTGTCTGTATGTATTTGTGAAATGTAAAGCGACCTTGAGCTACGGAAAGGCGCTATATAAATAAAACTTCTTCTTCTTCTTCTTCTTTAGGCGTGATGTGGTTGTACTTCCTGGTTTTAGTTAGAACCCGAGCAGCCACGTTCTGAATAAGCTGCAGCTGTCTTAACCCTCGTTTTGAGAGACCAGTGAGCAGGCCGTTACATTAATCTAACCTGCTGGAGATAAAAGCATGGATAAGTTTCTCTAAGTCTGGTTGAGACATCATCCCTTTGACTCTGGAAATGTTTTTAAGGTGATAAAATGCAGATGATGTAATTGACTTAATGTGGCTGTGGAAATTCAAGTCTGAGTCTATGATGACCCCTAGATTTCTAACCTGGTTTTTAGATTTTAGAGAAAGAGACTCGAGGTGACTGCTGACACTTTCTCTTTGTTTCTGTGGCCCAAAGATGATTAGTTCAGTCTTGTTTCTGTTCAGTTTTCTTGCCCGGGCTTAAGAATTTATAATATTTTATAAAAATATTTTTATAAAATTATATTTTATAAACATATTTTTATAAAATTACCTATTTACATTGTTACATCCCTGGCATAAGGTCTGACAAAAGATAAGTACACACCAGGCAAAAAGGTTTAGTAAAAATTATTTATTCAATTAAACCCAAAACAGTGTACATAGTAATGTTAAACAAGCATAATTTTTGGCATAAGTAAGTCTAAAATGTAGCAGACTGGTGCAGCAACAGTGACAACTGCTGATCTGTGACTGACTGTGCTGTGGAGAGTATGTCCACCAGGGATGTACTGGGACTGAAATTCAGCCGGGACTTTAAGACGGAGAGGCCTTTTACGCGAGTGCCCTTGGTGCACGAGCAGGATTTTTTGCTGTTATTTTCATTCTAATAGTGTTTTTATGGTATAAACTATTATGGTATTTATGGTATCAGATTACGCTGAAGACCTTCAAGAAACTTTAGGATAACACCTGCCTCCTCAGGTTGTATAAGCAAGTCCACTGCACTGAACACAACCAGGTCAGCAAAACCTAATCTCAAACACATAAGTCACACAGTATACTGCGAACTACCAGCATGTCATGTGTACAGTCAGTCGGAGTGATAAAATAGTTACAAATACTCACACCCACTCATACTCAAAAACTACAATGCAGTCCCATACAATAGAGATTGTGTGTGTGTGTGTGTGTGTGTGTGTGTGTGTGTGTGTGTGTGTGTGTGTGTGTGTGTGTGTGTGTGTGTGTGTGTGTGTGTGTACTCACTTTCAACTCTCCCTGCCTCAGCTTCCTCTGTGCTGGACCCTGCCTCTGCTGGACCCTGTCTCTGCTTACTGATTGTACAGCTACATAACATATGCATGAGAAGAACATGAGTAATAAATATGACAAAGAATAATACATTTTCTAATTCAATCTGTGCTTCAGTCAGGTTATTATCTAGTATGTGGAACTATTGGCATTTTATCCTTTATGTAAATATGTAACATTGTGCTGTATTTTTCTATTTTTGTGTGCGTGTTCTTAATAAAGCTTTGATTGATTGATTGATATGCCTAATATGATTGCCTACCCAGCCCTGCACACTGCCCCTCTACCTGTCTGTTTCCTGCTCTTCTCCTCCTGCTGCTCCTTCTCCTCCTCTCTCCTGCTGCTGCTCATTCCTCTCTTCTCCTCCTCCTCTCTCCTGCTGCTCCTCCTCCTCTCTCTTCCTGCTGCTGCTGCTCCTCCTCCTCGGGGTATAAGTCTTTGGGATTTATTTAAGTCTTTGGGCTTTATTGTGTCATGCATCCCTGACTATTTATGTATTTTTAATGTATGACACAGAATACTGTATTCATATTTGTATATTTAAGTGGTCAAATAAAATCAATCAATCAATCCTGCTCCTCTTCCTCTCTTCTCTCCTACTGCTCCTCCTCCTCCTTTCTTTTCCTCCTCTCTCCTCCTGCTGCTGCTCCTCCTTTTTTCTCCTCCTCCTCTCTCCTCCTGCTGCTGCTCCTCCTTTCTTCTTCTCCTCCTGCTGCTGCTCCTCCTCTCTCCTCCTGCTGCTCCTCCTCCTTTCTTCTCCTCCTCTCTCCTCCTGCTGTTGCTCCTCCTAAAACTGTCCTACCTCACATCACCAGCAATCTTTGGAGAAGTTTACTCGACTCTGCAACTCTGTCTATGACTCCATCGTTGTCTAAAGTCATTAGGATCTCTTTCTCTGTGCACATTAGCATGAATGCCTCAAGACGCTCCTGTGTCAGGGTACTCCTCAGTCTGTTCTTTACATACTTGAGAATAGAAAAGGTCCTCTCACAGGCCACTTGACTGAAAGAGAGTGTAAGCAAGAACTTGTAGGCCAGTCCAATGACGTGATAGGCATCAGTGAGGAGGTTGTATTTGGAGAGGATATGATAAACACAAATTGCACAGTCTTTACAGGAGGTGCAGCTGGTGTTATTCAGTTCCATGTCTTCTCCATCTTCTGTCTCTTCTGAAGCCCGGACAGTGTATGACTCCAAATGTGGCAACTCAAGTCTCTCCCACTGGTTGGCCAGACTACTGAGCTCGGCATTGAGCCTTCCAGATGTTGCTCTTTCATCGAACCTAAGGAGGCATTTACTGAGTTGTTTGAGGGATTCAGATGGAAGCCCCCTATCTCTTAGTGTACCAAAATTCCTTGGGTCGAGGCATGCAAAATCATCATAAAGAGCTCCATTTGCAGAATAGCGAGCGTGAATGCTCTGAGTCACTGTGTCCAAAATGACATTGTGCACCTTGATCCTGTACTGATCCTCTGTATTCAACGAATGTTCTTCCTCTGCTACTTCACCTGGCATGGACTTCTTCTTTCTGATTTTTTCAGGTAGAGCCCCTGAACCACCTCTTTAGATCCATTCTCCTCCAGCTCCTTGTTAGCCCATTCAACAAAGATATTTGCAGCTTTTGTGACACCATCCATGTCCCTGTTGCAGGATTTTAGGCTGTCTTGGGCCCCCATAACTAGTCGATGAGCAGTGATTAGGTCCATGCCACTGGTCTGGAGCTATCTGGAAAGTGGTGAGGTAATCTCAAAGATTCTCAAGAATAGCTGTGCTGTCAGCACCGTCTCATGCTACAGTAGGGACTCCATGTACCCCTTAGCTCTTGCTCTGACATGTGCTTTGATTGACATATCTTCCACTATCCTTTTCAGTGTTAAGATTAAATCAACATACAAAGCATTGTCAGGGTTAGCCAAATATCTTGCTTAGGGCCTGGTCCTTGGCCCACCATCTTGTCTCCCGATAGGAGACAGCCGCCTGTGTCGCTTGTCATCACTGACTTCCTCCCACATTTTCATACGCTTGTATGAGTCCTTGATAAATACAGCAACATCATTCACCATGGAGAAAAGGGATGCACTTTCTATCACAGCACTCGTGGTGTCACCCAGAACAAGATTGAGCACATGTGCATAGCACCAGATGTGCACTTGGTTAGGAGACTCTGATGCCAGTAAAGCAGAGAACCCCTTGTACTGGCCTTGCATGTTTGCGGCTCCATCGGTTGAGTTGCCAACACAGTTCCTAAGCTCAATATCCACCTTTGCTAGAGTTTTTTTAAGTAGCTCCACAAAATACTCTCCAGTTGATGACTCACAATCAACCACACCTGGGCACATTTAGCTGCCTCTTGTGCCAACATTTTTTTCTTTTTCATTCTTATTTTTTCGGCCCCACCCATTTCTTTCTCTTCTTTCCTTCGTTTCGCCATTTTTACCGTCTGTCTCTGTTGCATTCACACAAACTCAAACCTAACCAAGTAAACTCCTTTGATCGGCGCCTTTGAGCCAATCGGATGTCAGGAAATACGAGGATCAGTTCAAGTTGGGAGGGGCCGCTCGTATCCCCCCTTAAGATTGGAAGTATTGGTTTGGCCCAGTCTGAAACACACACACACACAGACAGACACACAGCTGCGTTCCGCTGCAGCTGAGCGGCTGGCCACAGGCCGGTACGGTAGCGTATCATATAAAATATATAATAATAATAAAAAATTTGACCACCGGCCGATTTGGCCTGAAATGGACCGGCCGTTCGGGATTGTTCGGTATTCCGATTGCCAATCCGTCCCTGATGTCCACTGTTTTCTCATCATACCATACCATCATATTCTTCATCATCATTGTCATCATCATCATTTTCATTTTTAGCCTTATTTAGAGACAAATGTCCAATATGATCCAATAAAGTTTTGAGTATATTCTTAAAACGTGTGCTGCTGCGGTCGGCAATTTGCTTGAGATCCTTGGGGTAGTCAGGGGTGTGGCTGCTGCTTTCCACTGTGGTGGTGTACACATGAGAAAGAGGAGCAACAACAAACACATGGTCAGCAGCAGTTTTAAGATTATATCTGTATGGCAGAAGCGCAGTAGCTTTTTCAAATTCAAGTTTCTTTTTTAAAGTGCTTGTGGGATCATCATCATTTAATATATGCTTTAGTGTACCGTATCTGCGCAAGTATTCAAGCATTTCATTATCAGCACTTGAGTTAGTGATGCCGGAAATCCAAACCGATTTTGAAATGTTAACATACGACTGAGCATCAAAATCGATACTGACCTTTTGCGTTTTTTTTACTGATTGGTTTACTCAGGAAAAGTCCATGGTCCCGCCTTGAAATCCTGTTCAAACTCCACAATCCCAGACCAATTTCTCTGTGTATACAACAAGAAAGCATTCTGGCTGGACAGGCTAGGAGATAATTGCTGTTCTGACACTAGAGTTGCAGCTGAGCTAATGCTAAGCTAACACTAAGCTCTAAACTTTAGTTTGGTGTAATGTTAGGGTGACCAGATTTTCAAACTTAAAACATAAAACTTAAAAATAAAAACATTTTAATTTTATATACGCAACACAGAGGACAGCACCATAATGGAAATTGCATTGACTAACATTTTTCTATTATATTAACATGTAACAAACATGTGCTTTTCTAAAAGCAAACAGCTGTATTGTTTCTTAAGCTCGTTTGTGAATGGCGACTTTCTTTTTGGCATGAGGACAGACTGAAACGGTGAAAGTTGCAGAAGAGACGCTTCGCAATAGCCTCACGCTTAAGCACTTAAATGGACCAATCAGTATTGACATGGTTATTGCTGTAACCATGGAAACCCCGGAGGGCCGGGAACTCATTTACCCTCAATAAGAAAACATTTCTTTTGACCTATAGTTTAAATTTGTACTATAGGCAAAAAAATATGGCCAATAAACACTGTATATTCAACACCACAGTCACAGCTGCACTCTCCTCAGTTTTAGATCCACTCTTTGTAGTTTGTCCTAAAACTAGGTAAAACTACGCCTTGCTTAAAGTAGAGATGGTAGGAAAGGTTGCTACCGTTTAGAGAATGTTGTATAGTGGAATCAACTAATCAAGAGGAATATTGCTTGGCAGGCCAGATTAATCAGCCCAACGGTCTGCATGTGGCCCCCAGGCATTAGTTTGCCCACCACTGATCTGATCTATGCCTTTTACCCCTGTTGACCTTTACCTCTGTTTGCAATGTTATAACTGTAAGAGAAGTGACATTTGAATTTTTCTGACACTTAGGTCACTGCGCATGCGCAAACAACGGCGTTAAGTGCAGCAAAACTAACACGCTTCAGCAACTTAATTCCAACTTTTAAACCTTTTTTTTCTTAAACTTAAGAAAGGGTATAAAAATGAGTGAGGGAGCTGGACCAAGTAAGAAGACACAAACTTATTGCTTTCATACAGAATGGGAGGAGTACGTTTTTCACAATGACATTTTCAAAGTGCGTTTGCCTCATCTGTCAGCAGCTACTGTCTGGACTATGCATCCCTGGCTGATTCAATTCAGTGAAAGTCATTAGAGTAAACTCAGGTAATGACAGCAAACAACAGACATTGTACATATAAAAAATCATCAATATATTTGTAAATAAATATATGTTATGCATTTTTGTAGTGGGTAGATCATTTTGACTTGGTCATTTTATAAGTAACTTGCATGCTGAAAAAGTGTGAGCACCCCTGATCTAAGGTCACTTTGGAGCAGCTTCATAAAAGCAGATGCCAATTTTTTTCATTTCTTCTATGGTTGGATTGAGATTGCTTCCTTGTTTGGACTCTGTGGACTCGTGCTCTCTTGGAGTGCCCATCTACTTGTCAATATTGTCACAGCATGGTGTGTATTAGTGCTGAAAAATATGGAATCAATCTGGGTTTTATTGCAACAAAATAAAAAAACGATTAAGATGGTCCTGAAAGTGTTTTTTCGATTCTCTTGCCACTTGTCATTTATTCTTCACCGATGATGCATAATGGAAGTGTGCACATATTTCCCCGGAGAGACTAAACAGAGAATTGAAGATTCTGCTTGAAGATTATAATAATAATGATAATAATAATTATTATATTAATAATAATGTTGAAATCTATCTTCTGTATTCACTTGGTTTTATTAAGGTTTTTCAAAATAATATTTAGTATTTCCATTTAAGAATTTATCCTCATACGTCTCCTAATTTCCACAGTAATGGTTCTCTTGGAGATGAATGTATTTGTACATATTCTGGCCTGAAACACAGGGCAAACATGTTGAACCAAGAAAAGTTCAACTGTGTCTATGCATGCACAGTTGAACTATTGCATGCATAGCCACAGGAATGTATTTTGAGAAGGGGGTGCAGGAGGGGGTGCCTCTTTCTTTTGGCTTTGTTAAAAAAAATAAAATAAAAATACACACACAAACATATGAAGCTTGTTACTTTAATTTGATATTCAATAATTAATTTAGCTGATATATGTCCGGCTGAACATAAGGTGCTGTAATCAGTCAACTACTGAGCGCATAAGCACTTCTAACTTTTATGAGCCAGGCTTTAGTGCTCTGACGCTGGGCAGAGAAAAACCGAGCTACCGCTGAGCGACCACACACAGATTTATATCCGTGCCTATCAAAAACCATGTTGACACCAACAGAATTATCCTGTCCTGTGCCCAGGGTCACTAACTGCTTGAAGATAATAATAATAATAATAATAATAATAATAATAATAATAATGTATAATAATTATTATATTAATAATAATGTTGAAATCCATCTTCTGTATTCACTTGGCTGATCATTTGTGATTTAGTCTCTTCTTATAATAGTCTTAGTCTTCTCTTAAAATCCTCAAAATGTTATCACTATATTTTTATATTCACCGCTAGCATCATATTGAACTTTTATCAAATGGGCAACACTACTAAATTTGCCGCCATGTAGGCGTTTCAATATTTAGTCTCTCGGCAGCAGTTTGCCCAACCTTTGAAATATCTAGCTGATTATTTCCTTAGGCGTGCTGCCTTCACTGAGCATGAGGTAGAAACGGCACAGATGCGGATTGCGGAAAAACACTGTTGGTCTAATTATTTTTGCCAGTACTTCACTTTTTTGCATCCTGCCTATACACTCTATAAACAAACTAAGCGGCTACTTAGGGCCCTGTGGCCTGTAGGTGGCCCCTAACAGATCCAGCGTTAGTTGAATTGATTGACCCAACAATTTCACTGGAGACAATATGCAACTCTTCTTAATGCATGTTAAAGCAGGGTTTTAAATCAGTGCAGTGTGTTAATATTTAGGAGTTTGCAGACAATGAGCTTTGTCAGATTTTTCTCCATCTGTTCTATGTTTGTTCTCCATGAGCCACCACGCCTATTAAAAGTGAATCTGAGAGTTGTCTGTGTCCAGAGCCCACTGTGTATATTATAAACCAGTTTATGTGTAAAATGTAAATGGCAGTGCTTTCTAAATGCTGCACGTTTGCTCTAGGCTTCTGGCTTTACCACTGTATAAGCTAAAAGATGTGTAGCATTATAAATCTACTATTTGAATATTGTTGCATGTTATCTGCTTAAATATTATTATTGTTATAAGATATAGGATAGTAATTATTTTAGTGTAAAAATGTGGCTCCCTTAAATAGTTAATTAATGTACAAGACTCAGAGTAGATATTTAAACAAATATGAAGTATATAATCAGTGGTGTAAAGTAACGAATTACAAATACTCTCATTACTGTAATTGAGTTTTTTCTCAGGAATTGTACTTTATTAAGTAGTTTAAAAACAGTGTACTTTTACTTGTACTTGAGTACATTTTTAGTGCTGTATCTGTACTTTTACTGCACTATTTTCCCTCAACCTGCAGTCACTACATTTTTCATTTTTTCCTGTCAATGATGATTGGCTAAGGAGAATAATCAGTCCAGTGATTCCGTCCAATCAAACTGCGCATAGAAAACTTGCATCAGACAGACTTCAAAACACCTGGCGCCAATTTAGTTTAATCATGGAGGAGGAGGAGGAAGGAAGTGTGGTGGATGCTTCAACATGCAGTAACTCAAATACAGCACTTCAGCATCCTTGGCCGTACCTGAAGGAGGTTTTACAATGAAGGCGAAGAAGGGCAATTGTGTCGTTATGTCATGCCTACTTTGCTTGCCCAGACCGGTTGAAATATCAGCATTCAAGAGTTCCTCTAAAAAAAGATTTCATATTTGCTAAGTATCATATCTTAAATATTTATGTTAAATGGTATAATAAACGTCACAAATATAGTGTGGGGCATAAATAAAACTGTGTTAGGTTTTATGAGCCAATGTGAATTAGGGATGCACGAATGTTTCAGGCAACGAAATTAAATTATTCGGCCAAAAACAATTGCGTTAGCGATTAGCAACCAGCTTGAAGGCACGGTCATTTTATTAATGCAGCAGTATGGGCGTGTTCGAGAAGGCGAAAAATCATCACAAGCAACGACTGCTTAATAAGACTATCTCGTCAGTCGTCGTCATTGATGAGAAGAGGGGGCGGGGTTGTTGCTGGTTATACTGTAGGCCTATGTATAATGACTTAAATCGCAAAATGGCTTTAAACCGCTACTAAATACACTGCAGAATACAATGCGCAATTTGAATGTAAAAGAGAACGACACTGTTATAAAGCTACATATTTATTTCACAGGGTATAAGGTGGAATAAGTCACAGCATAATAATCACTACTCCCTACTCTTGAGTACTTTTAAAGGGGCTACTTTTTACTCGTACTTTGAGTGGTATTTACGACAGGTACTTTTACTCCACTCACATTACATTTTATGGTAAGTAATAGTACTTTTACTTGAGTATGATTTTTCAGTACTCTTCCCACCACTGTATATAATGATCAATTTGAGAAAACACAGTTTTATTTATAACAGAACTGGAAAGGATTATCAGACCAAGATAAAAATGTTCTCATGCTTAAAATTATGATAATGTTCATAAAAAAAGCTCTATTATTATTATTATTATTATTATTATTATCTGACATTAAAATCAGGAGCTGAATTAAAGTTTGTTGTAAAGATTTGCAGAGCAATGGGCTGAAGATATCCATTATTTTTACAATCATTGGTCTACACACTCAGATTTGTTTTACTTACTTGTTTTACTTTTATCCCTGAGAAAAACAAGTCTGATCTTTATTATATTATAAATCCAGTCATTGATTATTATTGAAATTGCTAGAACACTGTACATTTGTTCACCAGTCAGCTGGCACTTGTGCAGACACTTCTCTTTTTTGCGTCGTCTTCTGCGCTGTCTTTCCCCTCCTCCTGGATCCATCTGATCTCCTGCAAGAATAGTTCAAAAGAATAATCATCTAACTATAGTTTTAAGACTTTACGATGTGTCAGTTTTTATCTATTGGACTCTATCATAAGTGACATTCTGATGAATATCTACATTACATTTATTCATTCATTCATTCATTCATTTTCTACCTCTTGGTCCCGTTAGGGGTCGCGGGTGACTGGAGCCTATCCCAGCAGCTTTGGGCCTGAGGTGGGATATACCCTGGACAGTGGCCAGTTAGTCGCAGGGCTGACATTTAGACATAGACAGTGACAGACGACCATTCACTCTCACATTCATTCACTAGGGACACTTTAGAGTTGCCGATTAACCTATAATAATAATAATAATAATAATAATCTTTATTTTTATATAGCGCTTTTCCACCTACTGTAGTAGGCACTCAATGCGCTTTACACAGATTAAGCTATTTACCAGTGTTACAGAACACTCACTGGAGGCAATGTAGGTTAAGTGTCTTGCCCAAGGACACAACGACAGTATGTGGGAGAGAGCGGGATGTTATGATGTTTTGGGATGTTTTGAGCTGGTCGCGAACCACTCACCCGCCGGTCGAAGGACAGCCGCTCTACCCACTGAGCTACTGCCGCCGCTATACATGCATGTCTTTGGACGGAAGCCAGAGTACCCGGAGAGAACCCACAGTAACACGTGGAGGACATGCAGACTCCTCACAGAAAGACCAGAGTCGGCCGAGAGAATGTTTGTGTCAGGTTTTGAACTCACGACCTTCTTGCTGTGAGGCAGGAGTGCTAACCAGTCTGCCACGTGCACCTCTACATTACATTTACATTAAGCAATTTAGCATACGCTTTAATCCAAAGTAACGTACATTAAGCTTCCATTCACCAGACAAGGTGAGGTAAGTGTCTTGCCCCACTGCGTAAGGCAATATACAAGCCTAAAATTCTTAATACCCCTGTTAATTTCAAGGAGTTTTTTTTTTTAAACAATTTAAACATTATCCCCAAAAACAACATTTAAAGTAAACATTGGAAAGCCTTAGGCCATGCATAATTTAATATGCATGGCTGTTAAAAAAAATTTAATTTTTTTTTTTTTTTTAATAATTCCGTTGAAGCATGGTTGAAAAGCAATGTCTGACTTTCACTGGTTAACATTCATAGAATTTTTATTTATTATTACTTCTGTCAGAATAAGTTTTTTCTGTGACCATTGTGAGTTTTTCTTTCATTGACCGAAGGGTACCAACAATTTTGTCCACGTGTGTAGGGCAGGAAACTGTCTTGAACATTCAAGAAACATTTCCAATGGTATTTAACATATTCCACCTAAGAAAACTCTTTGTTGTTATCATTTTATGGCTAGTTGTCATGATTACAAGAAGGCATAAATACATTTGGTTGTTTTTACATTATTTTTGGTTTGATTTTACATTGTTAAAAATTGTTTATGATGTAAATCCAAAATAACTTGTGCATGGCAGGAGGCTTTTGTTTTCCAATGTTTTCTTTAAATGTTTTTGGGGCAAAGAGCTAATATATAAATTTGAAAATTTATATTGACTGGGATATACTGGGATTTTTGGGCTTTACTGTAACCTACAGTTTGAAAAAGATTATGTGACATCGTAGCTACTGCTTTGATACAGTATGTGTTGTCAGGAAGGTTGCTTCCATGTTTCTGTAAAAAATAAATAAGTTTTTCATTTTAAGAAATTAAATCATGACATAAAAAGGTTTTGTTATTTCTAGATCTGATGTTTTAAAGACTAATGTTTACAGGAGTGGGGAATGATGGAAGGGACGGGGGGACAAAGATGAGGCTGGGTGGGCAGTAAGTGGGCGGTGGTGATGACAGGTATCTTGTGAAGTAAAGAGTAGTGTTGGGTCGTTCGTGAGTGAGTCGGCTCTAAGAGCTCTAAGTGATGGATGGGAGCCGGCTCACATATCTGAAGAGCCGACTCTATTTAATATAGCCTATAGTAATTAAATCATTATGTAATAATTAAATATTGAATTATTTTAATTTAGTAAAAAATTGACTAATAATTCAATGAACAACAAAAATATAATTATTTAAGCCTCGTTTCAACTGTCTATTCCTGTCAATCATAAACGAGGTGTCAGCCAATTATATTAGAAGGGAGGGCTGAACGCACCGGTTCTATGTACAACCTACATCGGTTTATGCGAACTGGGCACCAACTGTGAAGCTAGAGGAGCTTCAAGAAACTAGTGAAGGGGGTGGAGCACCTGGAGCCAGCACCTCCACAGTTGGAGACTACGCCGCAACCCACAGCAACGCAGTCTTCTATAAAGGACCAGTTTATGCAAAAGTCAATGTCTGTAGCAAAAAAAGGCAAATTAATGCATTTTTAAAGAAATTGTGAGACATTGTGAGTATGATTTCATTTAATAATTTAATTAGAACTGTTTTTACACGTATTGTAGTCAAAGTCATAGTTAAAACATTTATTATTTAAAGAGCCGTTTGTGAGCCAAAAGAGCAGGCTCTTTTAAGTGAGCTGAGTCAAACGAGTATTTGAGTATTTGGATTGCCCATCACTAGTAAAGAGTAAATAGTTTTAGGATCAAACATCTGCTTCCTGTAAGAGGTCTAACTAAGACAAACTCTGGTTCTGTACAAGACATGACTTCTTGTCTGATAAGTAAAGTAAAAACTGCAAAATATGCTATTAAAAGTACAAGTGTCAGATAAATTTGCAATTATTGGTGAGTTAACTCTTAATGGACAATTATGCAATACATTACTATTAAATATTTTAATTGTTTGACAGACCTAGTTAAAACTCAAACCAGCTTTGAGCAACAGGCCACAGATGTTCTCAAAATAAAATAGTCTTCCTGAAACAAATACTGTAACAGCAGACTTTGCTGGACAAGCTACCAGAGTTGGTAGAGCAGAGCTGCAGGCAAGCACTAATTACACTGCTCGTCAACAGGCTGAATGGACCAAAAGGTATTTTAAGGACCTTTTAAACTTTTTATCTTCCTGTGGTAAGTTAAATGGTAAATAAATAGTTTAAAAGAAGTGACCCATGTGCAGTAGCTATCCATTTAACTAGAGCTGATGAAAGTTTATTTATTTTTATTTTTTTTAACCTTTATTTAACCAGGAAAGTCCCACTGAGATTACAAATCTCTTTTGCAGGGGAGTCCTGGCCCCCCAATGTGTGTATTGGCCGGGGGCTCTATATTCAACAGTAAATGTAAATAACTTTGATTTTATCAAGAGAGCCATCTGGCATGGCTCTGAAAATAAACTTTCCATTTATAAGACCCTTTTTGCTGTCCATGTCTGCTTTGTGAATGTATGCTAAGTTGTTGCTGCAGCATGCTCTGTTTGCTCAAGCTACGGAGGGACAAAATAATTTTTTTGAAGGCACGATTAACTAGTGTTAAAAAAACAGTTGTGTTAAAAGTACAACTAGTTATTAAAAGGCTAAATTTGACAGCCCTAGTTTTAACCTGGGAAGTTCAGATTAAGTTTGAGGAAACTCTGAATTTTCTGAATCCAGAAGATGGTTTGGTTTTAAGCAGGTTTCAACTCCATGGAACCACACAGAGTAGGTGCAAACTAGATAACCATTTAGGAATTCCAAATCTAGGAAAAACTAGCTATTGATTTAGTATCGGGCTTTCTTGTTCCTACAGCCTCCATCCATCTGCTGAACCTGTCAATGACAACCAAAATGTATCTATATGGTCCAAATATAAATGAACAAATAAACCTGAAACTATTGGTATGTCACCAAGGGGAGATAAAAACTCATCAGGGGTCATTCTCTCAACGAGCGGCCCACGGTGGGGGCTAGGAGAGGTGCCCACAACAGAATCTGAATATTTTTCTGGACCTCCGACCTTGATCTACGATCCTGGCCATGAGCCTGTTCTATAACAGTTTTTAAAAAGGAGTTCGGCAACACTAAGTGACCGTGCACACTCCTCCATAAACCCATGTTTGACCCTGGTTGAGTGACTTTTATAGCCTTTCGCAACCACTCTGCCTTTTCATGCGGTCCAGCTTTTTTCTGCTCTTAGCTTATACCGTCTATGTTATTTAAGGGCCCATAATCCTCTGTCATTAACACTGGAGCCTGACACACTCCAGATGCCGCTTCTTTGGTGATCTTGTCTGCTGAATTGTTGCCCTTCACTTAGAAGGTTATTTACTCTTTGGTGAGGGGCGCATTTCATAACAGCCAGCTTAGTCGGCAGATTTATTGCTGCCAGGAACTCTGCTATTGCCTCTGTATCACTGGTGTCCCATCTGCCTTCTGATGACCTTGTTGTTCCCACGTTTTCACATGCAGATGTATGACCATATCCATTCTGGAATCTGTATAAATGTTAACTCTTAAGCCTTTAGCCAGTTTGGGGCCTTAGTCATTGCTTTAATTTGAGCCATTTGAGCTGAACATGGCTGCAGAATTCCGTATTGAATGCAAATGTATTGTCTGCATTAAAGTTTACAATACCATAGCCTGCATGCATTCATTTATCATCTCGAAAACAATCTACGAATAATGTTAAATCTGCGTCAATAGGCTGATTATACATTTCTTCTCGCAGCTTTAGAAAATTATCTGTTGATGTCATGCGGCTCTCCTTCTAAAGGCGTGATCATTTTTGTAGCTGGGTTGACTGTATTACATTGCTGTATTATTAATGTAGGGGCAGAAACAAAAACCTCATATCCTGTTCTCCCAGCTTGTGTTAGAAAAACATTAGGACTTGTCAGTAATACGTGTAACTGATGTGTGGTATACATTGTTATTGGAAAACCCATAGTTATCACTAAAGCCTTTTTAAACGCTGTCACGGCTAAAGGTAATGATCTGTAACACAGTGCTTAGCCTTCTTCGACAGTGTCTAATTTTGAGCTATAGTAAGTTATTGGCTGTTTTCCTACTGCAGTATCTTGCATCAGCACTGCCAATGAGTAGCCATCTCTACGTATAGATGGAATATTTTTTTATAATCAGGATTTCCAAGCGTGGGAGCCAAGCTTTTATTTTAATGCAGAAAATGTCCTGTCTGCCTCCTCATTCCATTTTAATTGAGCCATATTATCACGTTGGCCTGCAGTTTTCATCAGACCTCTAAAAGGAGCAGTTAATAAAGCAAAATTGCAAATCCACAGTCAACTATAAACTGCTATTCCTAATAATGTAAACATTTGTCCTAAAGTCTGTGGTTTCGGGGCTTTGTAACTTTTCTTTACTAACTTTATGTCCCCCACATGCTAATGTTTGTAACACAGTGATGGAATCTGCTTCACATTGTTCCCTGGTAGGACTACAAATGAGCAGATCATCTACATACTGGCTGACTGTACTCACTACGTTTAGTTTTTGTAGATCACGAGTCAGCACCAGGTTGAATTTTGATGGAGCGAACTAAAGGCCTTGAGGGAGTCGAAGGTACGTGTTCAAAATAATAGCAGAAGGTACTTTACTCATTACTTATGTCCAAGCTGCATTCTTCCCTAAGTTCTTCCCATTCATGCCATTCACAGGTTTAAGAGTTTAGTTCTTCATATTTAATTTAAATTATGAATTGTAGCTCCTTGTCCAACAGCTTACAGAAATAAAGTCATTTCTGTCAGTTATGCAGGATAGATATTTGGATAGAATACAATTTTGCCCTAAAATAAAGTGGTTGTACCTTGTTGCAGGTAAAATGAGGAAGAAGGAGTCAGAGTGTTTTGTAATTTTAAAGGCAGAATTGACATGATAACTACGCTTGGGATTGGAAGGAATCATAAAAAAAATTCCTCCACAAAACTCTGCAAATGCAAAACATCAAAGTACAAACAGTTGATATGTTCATAAATCAGAGTACTACCACAAATATAACCTCTACCTTCAAATAATCCAAAATGATTATCTTCTAGCAAATTTGTCATTCAACACAGTCAAAATGGTTTGAAAATAAAATCTGAATGGCAAAATGTGCTTAGGATCTCTGAACATGTGAAAAGTATGTCTCATTAACTCTGTCTCCTATGAGTTCAAAAACACTATTTCAAAAAACAAAACTCCACCTGACTGTTTCTGCCATTTCAATGCAAAATATTTAGGAAATTTTACACTAAAATGCTGAAACCACTGAAATTGTCACTGGTAAATAATATTATAATATATAAAATACATTTTAAAGGCGGGGGCTTTATGTACAAAAACACACACTTCAATACCGTAATTGTTACGGGGCAGTTCAGAGGTGGATGTGCACATAATCAGTACAATTTTAAACTGCACAATGAAATTGGCGATCTAAATTCACTTTAGCAAATGGGTTCAATCGTTCACTGTCTGTGTCTCTCCGCTGCTGTAAAGACAGGTCCAGGGATGTGGACCTAACAAGCAGAGCTTAACGAGCGCAATGAAAACAAGTCTGTGTCTGGGGCTGAGCTTTACTCTCTCCAAAACAGACAAAAACTCACGTAAATGTCTTGTCACCAGTGGAGAACAGAGAGAATGTGAGCAGTAATCTGTGTTAGCAAAGAGGCTCAACTTTAAACAGAGGCTGCCGTCCAAAGGCTGAACAATCTCTAAGCCATGAGTTATTACTTTGTAACACAGTCAGACCCATTTTAAAATAAGTGTTCACCTGTTTGAGGCCGATCCTCGTCATTTCCATGCAATCTTTGGCACTTATCAATATAAACATGGGCGTATGTAAGCTCAAATCCCACGCCAGGTCAGGAGCTGGAGTAAATATACACAAGTTTAGAGTCAAAACGGAGCTGAGCAGCAAATCCATTATATAGAACTAACAACGCAATGGCACTTTGAAAATATTCCATGTTACACTCCTCTATAACAATAGTTTAGTATTTAATCTACTTTAAGGGCCATGTGCAGCACAAGCTTTCAGATGATTTTGTTTTATTATCAATACAGTTTATAACACAGCAATCTGTTTATTTTGTCTTTTATCATGGGCTGCTTTTACGACACCTAAACGCTAATGTTACGTAATGTTGCCGTTTTTACGTAAAGTAAACCATCAATTCTGGTTTATTTAAGCAAAAACAAACATGACAACCAGAACAAAGATAAGTTTAACTTTTAATTTGAGAATCAGTGGCCACTTACTAAGAGTCGTGCTCCACACCCCCTCATCCATTTGTTAGACTGTAACAGTGTCTCAAGTGTATCTTTCAGTGAAAAATGTCCTAATCCAACGTTTGCTCAAACACATCATTAAAAGAAGACAGTGGTCCATATACAACACCTCTTGGTCTGTCTCGTAAAATCCCTCTAGGACATCGGGATTTGTCGAGGCTGGCCTCGAGAGCTCAAAGGCGCGCACCCAGCTTGGTGTGGTGCTTGTCCCACTGTGGCTAAACACTGAGCCTGCTGTGATAGAGCATTTGCTGTAGGCTAGCGGTTCACTCTGTTACAAACCTGTCTATATTTTTTCTATTCTGCTTATGCAAAAGGGCAACAAAAGTATCGGACTTAGCCAACCCAGTCTCACAGCAAAATGTAAATTAGCTACATTGGTCCACATGGCAAAATAAATGGCAAGGCAAGGCAATTTCATTTATATAGCACAATTCATACACTGGGTAACTGTTATAAGAATTCTATATCCTTATGTTATCCAGAGAGACACGGAGACAGATTAGTTCTATACTGTCTCTGTAAAACTCAGTTTAACCACCAGGTGCTAAATACAATAAACCATTTTGTTTTTGTATTTTTTTTTCCATATTAATTTTAACGTATCATAAGAAACGATTTATCAATTACCATTTTCATGTTTCCACTAATTTGGCAATTTGGCATTGTTAAACAGATTTCAGGTTAGAAATCTGTTTAACTAGATTTCTAACCTGGTTTATAGATTTTAGAGAAAGAGACTCGAGGTGACTGCTGACACTGTCTCTTTGTTTCTGTTCACAAAGATGATTAGTTCAGTTGGAGAAATAATTTTGCATCCACATGTCAATCTGTTCGATGCAGTGACACAGTGAAAGGATTGGTCCATTTTCACCTGCTGTAAGTGAAATGAAAATCTGAGTGTCATCTGCATAATTATGGTAGGATATGTCACAGCTTAACTGGCCTAAATGGAGCATGTAAAGATTGAATAATAGGAGTCCCAAGATAGACACCTGTGGAACCCCACATGTCAGGGCCATATGGTCTGATACACAGTTACCAACCGAAACAAAGTACTTCCTGCCTTCAAGATAGGACTGAAACCATTTAAGGGCAGTTCCAGTGATACCTATCCATTCCTCTAATCTTTGTGACAGGATTCCATGGTCCACTGTATCAAACGCAGCACTCAAGTCCAACAGAACTAAGACAGAGACTTTGCTCGCGTCTGTGTTCAGAGGGATGTCATTTGTGACTTTGATAAGTGCAGTCTCAGTCTGTGATGAGGCCTGAATCCTGACTGAAAAGAATCAAAGCAGTTGTTAAAGTGTAACTAAACCCCTGGTCAGAGCCTAACTCCACCTACTGACAATATTTGAAAAATGCTGGAAAAGTAGAGACAGAAGGGACGAACCGAGGGCGGGGCTCAGTGGGCACCTGAGACCCGCAGTGACGGATTGATTTACAGCAGCTGTCAGACTCGCAAAGATGGAGACTGGAGGGACGCCAGTAGCTTTGCTACGGAGTGGTCCTTTGAAGTGGAGGACTTTTCTGTGCACACAGGGCTAGAGCCTTATCAGTCTGCTGTCTCAAACTGCGGTCTCAACAACTCCCGAAGTTAAAGAGCGAAGTCTTGCAGCGCAAGAGAGAATGGGGCCGGTGATAAAACGTTAGCATTGTCTAATTTAGGCTAATGCTCACCAAATACTAACAAAGTTTCAGAAATTGGAAACCAATACATTTAGTTTGATTTTAGTATGATTTAGTGTTAATAAATACACACAAAACAGAGATTTCAATTCTCCCTCTAAACTGTTCAAAAACTCTGTCACAACAGATGCACCTGTGCACCTGCAGCTCACTGTCCCTGGGAGAGAATGAGTTATAGAGAGATACTCAAGGTATAGCTATGAAATAAGACCAGTCAAGGCCAGTTAATTCATTTAATAAGTAATTTGCACAAAAGACACAACCCTCACCAAATAAAATATTAACATCCCAACAAAGTAGTAGTAAACATTGTTTCTCATGTTGTAGGTAATGCACAGGTGTGACAGGTTGGTGAGTGAGCTGCATAACAGTCCATCCAGGCTTTGAGGCAGTAGCACTAAACCCATGTGTTACAGGCTCTAACACTTGTAATGTAGTGTTACACTTATCTTCAGCTTTTTGGTGAGATACTTTTTAACAGAAAGAAGAGATCATTGTTTTTATAAATAAGTAAATAAAATTTTTTGTTCCAAAATTTTAAAGAATCTTGAGTGTATGTTTACATTAGTCTACCTTTAGTCAGTAAAGTAAAACTAAGTCTCAGAAACTATAGTGCTAACTGCGGTTTTCAAAGACTGAATCAAAGATGATAGACAGCAGCAAACTTGAAGGATGAAGTATCTTCAACAGTGAAGTGACGCAGGAACAGTCACCAGGTCCTGACAAAAAAAAAAATAATAATAAAATAAAATAAAAAAATAATAATAATAATAATAATAATAATTATATATATATATAAATATATATATATATATATATGGGTAGAGCGGTTGTCTTTCAACCGAAAGGTAGGCGGTTCTGTTCCCACTCTCCCCACAGTTTATACTGTCGTTGTGTCCTTGGGCAAGACACTTAACCCACATTGCCTCCAGTAACACTGGTAATTACATTAGAACAATGTAAGTCGCTTTGGATAAAAGCGTCAGCTAAATGAATAAATGTAAATGTAAGCATAGTCTGGTGTTAAGTTTTTTAAAAATTAACTAATTTCTATTTCTTTTTTTTTTCTAATTTATTTTTTTTAGGGCCGGGACTCGATTAAAAAAAATGTATCTAATTAATTAGAGGCTTTGTAATTAATTAATCTAAATTAATCGCATTTTAATTGCATATAAATATTTGACCTGAGAACAGTGAGAAGTAATTTTTCACATGGATTTTTAGTATACCATTGAATAATGACTGAATACAAAATATTGTTTATTTATTTCAGTCCAGCAGACCAGTGCAATGTTTGCCATTAAGTGTAGCAGTGTAGTTACCCTGGTCCTGAAACCAGTCATCTGGTGGAGTTTGGGTTGGGTGTGGGTCCTTGTAACTTTAGTCGGAGTCGGGCTAACGTCCACGCTAACTCCTGTTCTGTGTTGATGTGATATTTGAGGCTCGATGTGCTGCGGTGATACGCAAATTCCTTGTTGCATAGCTTGCAGACAACCATGCTCTTGTCGACACTTCCATCCTTTCGTTTTTAAAACAAAATTTCCCATCCACGGGGCCAAGCAAAGCGGTCTCGTCAGCTTCTTCGTTCATGTTGACTGTGGTTTGTTGTTGTCGGAAGTCAAGAACGCCAGTATAATCGGTCAGTCGAAACTCATTCATTGAAAAACGTTCCGTGGTGCAAAAATAAGTGTGGTTAAAATTATGTTATTTATTTTTTGCGTAATTAATCTGAATTAACGCGTTAAAGTCCCATAATTAATTAATCTTAATTCATTCATTCATTTTCAATGAATTTTCAATGCTTTTAAACACGCTTTACCCAGTGACTCTACCTACGTGTGTGGCTCCTGATCACCTATACATGGATACCTGTTTGTTTAACAAATTATTGCGTTTACAATATACTTTTAGGGGTTTAACCCCAAATAGAAGATAAAGGTACAGTGTGTTTAAGATGTGCAAATTGTTTTTTTTATTTCTTTTTTGTATGGCTCTATTTTCATTGCTACACAACAATTTTTTGTATTATTTTCTACAGTATATTAGTAAGAACATATATTGAAACAGGTACAACAAACGTAGAGCTTTATTGTTCATTTAAACCAGCTCTAGTTGTAAACTTAAAATTTATCATAATTATCTATTAATGAAGTAATATAAGTCTGGTACAACAGAGAGGTTTAGTAATAGACCAATCTACTTTGGAGAAACAGACCCTGTGTTTCTCAGCATTAATCGTAGCAGCAGCAGAGTCAATAAGAATAACACAGGCATCTAAACAGAGATTTTCAGGTGGAGCTGTTTGTGTCTGGCTTTGATGCTGCGGTCTGAGACAAAGGCTTTAGAGAAAAACAAACAGCAGCTGACCGTTCTCATCTTGGTTCTAATAAGACTCTCTTTACAATCCCCAGAGTCCTTCTGTAAGAACTAAGACCACAGCGAGTCACTCCACATCACCCAGCTGAGCTCTGCCGGGTTATTTTCACCAACAAACTAACAGAGGTGGAAAGAGTAATACAATTTTGTACTCAAGTAAAAGTACTGTTACTTCACTGAAATTTTACTTAAGTAAAAGTAAAGTTACCAGTCTAAAAATCAAGTAGCTCATTAAAAATTTACTCAGAGTAAAAGTTACTGCGTTACATTTTTTTAAACAGCTAGTGCAGTTCAAAAAAAGACAAGATAATATAAATCCCCTGTACCTTGTGACCTTCTGGACTTCATTGAGGAGAAGAAATCTTCATCTGATGAATGTTACTCATCTTGCTCCACCGCTGCATCTGCCATCTGGTCAAGGTGTTGTCTTACATAGACCAGAATTTCAAAATGCATATATGATATTTCTGTTAATACAGAAACTGCAAAGATTAATTTTACTACACTTACATTATTCTACAACGTCTCCATCGTTCCTGTCAGTTTAGCGCATTTGTTCTCCCGCCCATCAATCAATCAGTGGAGTAATTTCCGGGGCGCGATTTTTTTTTTTTCCCCATTTGATTTTTTTTTTTTTTTTTTTTTTTACTCAGTAACGGATATGATTTAAAATGTAAGGAAGTACAATACTTCAAACAAATTATACTTAAGTAAAAGTAAAATTACAGATTTTAAAAACTACTTTAAAAAGTAGAAGTACACAAAAAAGCTACTCAATTACAGTAACGCGAGTAAATGTAATTAGTTACTTTCCACCTCTGCAAACTAAAATACACAGGGAGAAACATAGAAACACATGCACCCAAACAGACAAATGTCTTCATGGATAAAGCTTTAGCATAACATTTTAAAGAGATTTGTTGATATAAAAACAACACAACTTTCTATTTTACAAATTTATATTCTGTGTGGTTAAGACGGGAGATTTCTGACCCTTAATAGGCAGAAGGTGGGTTGGGCTGGTGGATGGAAGACCAAATTCAGGACTTTTATGTGGGAGACCAAAGTTTGCAAGAGAAAAGAAAGTGAGTAGAGGGAGAAATGGTGTAATGAGGAAAAGCAGCTACTGACAAAAGAGGTGAGCTCCACTCCAAAACTAAGCTAGCATAGTTTAATTTGTTGCTGCATACCCCTCTAGCACTGGGTAGTTGCACCCCTGCAGGGCCACATACGTTTCTGTTTGAAAAAAAAACTGTATTTGTTATTGGCGGAACCTGTAGCTCATTGGCAATACCGCTTATCAGTGTTCGAACTATACCGTGTCCTTTGGGGGAGCCCACTTTTTTTTTTTTTGTGGGGAAGTGCGCTTGCGCGTGCCTCAAATTAGGACTGCTACAACTGTATTCACTATTATGCTTTATTGACACAAATGTAGAGGTCCGTCAGCAAACAAACAGCCACCCACAACAAGTCTGTAATTATCAACTCGGTAACCGTATTAACCCCTAGGTTAATTTTTCTCCTGGATTGTCCTTTAAATTACTCGTCACGCTATAGAAATAGAATACCATAACAAACCAGCCGCATACGGTAATTGGGAATAACAGTTCTTACTTTAACACAAAATAGACCACAAAGGCCTGGAGTCAGTTTCCTTTGCTGTTCGTCCAGAAATCCAAGAAGTGGATGGGCGATGACCTGCCTTAATCCAAGATAAGATAAAAGGCTTTGGGTCGAAACTCTCCAATGGGGGTCCATTAATGTCCAGAAAAAGAAGCGATGAGAGGCTGTTTTCACGCAGCCTGTTGCGGGTCTTACTGTCAGTATCATTGACCGCAGAAAACCCCCTCTCACACTCAGCTGAAGTAGGAAGGTATGTTCTACTCGCTGTACAAATCTTTTCCAGATTTCTGCCTGGTGCTGTGTTCTGTAATTTCCAGTCTCGAAACTCCTCCACCACCTCTCTGGCTGGTTCACCAAGCATTTTAGCAAGTGCACGTACTTCGTTTTCTCCATACAGAATCAAAGCATCCCGATCCTGTGGCCAAAAGCGCTTATCCAGGGGTTTTAGCATCTGTAGGAGGTCTGATTCTGGCATTCGCCTTGTGAGATTGTCAATCACAGATTGATAAAGCTGATTTCGATTAATTTTGCCTGTGCCCTCAACTAGTTGAACATCTTTAAACAGCCCCAGAGACGTGCGCTGTTCGGCCTTCTGTGTGGATTTCCCTCCACTTGATTTCATTGCTTTCAGTATATCAATACACTGCAGAATGTGGCAACTGGAATCAACTAGAGTGATATCTCTTTGCTGACATTTCAGTGACAGGCCCTGCAGCTCACGGAGAATGTCTTTCATGCAAGCCAAATCAAGTAAAAACCCTGAGTTTGTGAGGTGTTTGTATAGCGCGAGGAATTTCTTCCTTTCTGTGTCGCTTAGACGCATCCTCACTCAATTTTGAAGTGGCGCTAAAGCAGGGTAGTTATTCCAGACTGCCTTTACAGTATTGAAACTACTCGCCACCCATCTGATGTTGAATATCTGTCCAATTCTCAAAATCTGCATATTTAGATCGGCAGCAGCTTCTTCAAGCAATCTCATATTCTTTGCAGACTGGTGGTACAGAG
>CM044557.2:30778378-30920354 GCA_024416835.2 Perccottus glenii
AAACTGACTTCAATAAACAATTTAACTTACTGTACTGTTTAAGCAACTTATTCATGTATATCTTATAGGCCTTAGAAGAAATGAGAAGAATTAAAAGCATGTATAATAAGGATGTAACCATTAACTGTGATCCAGAGGCCACTCTGTTTACTGTTTACTCACTTTCAACAAGTTGTTGCATACAGTTTCTAGCACGGTGACGAGAGTGTGGATGTTGGTATTGAGGAAGTCTCATCCTCGTTTTAATCAGAGGTGTGGCAGCATAAATAAATCCACTTTAGCAAAAGGTGTTCACTCGCACAGACCGGTCCCGGACCAAGTCGGCCCCGCACGGACTTAATGAACGTGCAAAAAAAAAGAATTCTGTGTCTGAGGCTAAGCTTTACTTTCTCCAGCCAAAAAGTCACGTAAATGTCCCGTCACCGGTGGAGAACAATTTAGTTTATTATTTATTTGACAAGGACCACGTGCAAACACATTTAACAAAAGAAATGATGCTTTATACCAGATTTAGCTAAAGCTAATTTCCGTCTGCAGTCCCTGGGACAGAGAGAATGTGAACAATGTGGATGTGTTAGCAAAGAAGTGGATTTTCTTTGGATAAAAGCGTCAGCTAAATGAATAAATGTCAAATGTAAATTCATCAGAGGCGTATTTATTGGGGATTTTAAGTAAATCTTGTTAATATCTACTAATTCAAAGTACCAAGCCTTATAGGCTCTCCCCGGTTCATACTGTCGTTGTGTCCTTGGGCAAGACACTTAACCCACCTTGCCTCCAGTGGTGTTCCAGCTGTAACACTGGCTAAATAACTAATTGTATGTTTAACACAGTTTTATTTACAAATGGACAAACTTTAGCCTATTTTTAAAATAAGTGAATGAATGAATGAGTGAATCAAATGAAATTGTGAGTTGAATGACTTCTTACATCCCTAATCTTTAATTATCATCATCATATTTCTGGAATTAACAGTTTTTGACCAGCTGTCTAGAATGACCCCACAGAGACATAGATCGGTCAAACAACACACCAAGGTTTCTTAGGCTTGACTGGACGAATGAACCCAAGAAACAGTGGTGCTGTCTGATCTGAGGTAGTTCTTGATCTGAAGCAATGATTAACGCTTCAGCCTTTTCTGTATTCAGTTGTAATAGTTATATTGTTTAACTGATTCTTTATGCAAGACAGACAAATAACCTGTAGTCTTATTTTGGAAAAGGACAAACAGACTTATCCATGGAACAATGAAATTGAGTTTTGTCTCACATCGAACATTCCTCTAAAGGGTTTAAAATTGTATGAAGACAGCGTGTCGGACAGAGTAAACTGCCAAACTTGATGGCAGCAGTGCTGGCAATAGCACAGGCTCCAGTGTATAAATCTCCCCTTGTAAGATTGTGTAACAACTTTGCACCAGTGCTTTAAACCTCAGAGGTTGCAGTGGAGGGCTGCTCTGACAAATTATGACTTTAAACAGAAAGAGGCTTAGTATTGGCCTTAAAGGTGTCAATCATTGCATTCATGTCATTTGAAATGCTTGCGTGTTTATTCACATTAACACAACCAAATTCATTGATTCCTGAGTTATCTAATTCAGATTTGTTTTTCTGATTTCTTATGATCTAGAGCCAAAGTGCTAACACTGCTATTTTCAAGGATTGAAGATTATCTCTGCACAATACTTTTCAGATAAAACCCTTTTTTGCAGTTCAGAATTCTCAACAGTTGAAGATAACAATGTAATCCCAGTCAACAGTGGGTCATTTGAGCCAAATAGTCATTTCTATCTTGCTCAGTTTTCTTTTTAAAAAAAACAACCCTTACATGTTCATGCTCCCTGTCAGCAGTTTGCATCTCCTTTCAAATCTGCCCGCAATTTTTCATAATAATAATAATAATAATGGATTGGATTTATATTGCGCTTTTCTCCTGAGGGACCAAGGGACTCAAAGCGCTTACAGGCCGTCCATTATTTATTCATACACAGTCGCACACTGGTGATGGTAAGCTACAACTGTAGCCACAGATGCCCTGGGGCAGACTGACAGAGACGTGGCAGCCATTTTGCGCCTACGGCCTCTCCGACCATCACCACATACACTCACTCAACATTCTTACACATTTATACGAGGCAAGGTGGGTTAAGTGTCTTGCTCAAGGACACAATGACAGCATGAATTGTGGGGAGAGCGGGAATCGAACCCACTACCTTCCGGTTGAAAGCCGACTGCTCTAACACTGAGCCACTGCCGCCCCAACTAAAGTCTAAAGTCTTGAAGTCGGGCAACTTTAAACGCTTGAGACTGGTTTTTCTCTTTTTGCGATTTAGAGAGGTGAGTTCACAGACTTTAGTGCAAACTGTCTCCATTAAACCTAAAACATTTTTGGAGTTGATCAGTAGTTCAGTTTGAACTCTTGTTCAGAGAATTTTACAAATTGAAATCCAATTGTTGTAAAAGTATTAGAAAGTTGTAATTCTATACCAGTTCTGTTAAGAGCTCCCAAATGTGTGGCTACTCTCGTAAATGCTTGTCTCTGAAATAATCTGTCTGTCACAGATCTCACAGACAAAAATTCTGCAAAGACCATCATTGCCCCCAACGCCATGAGCCAATCTCAATCCTTGCTTGCAGACATAACATTCTGTGCCTAGAGTTACATAGAAAAGGATTAGGAATTGTGATTTTATTGCAGTTAGTACATTATTGGATTTAAATCTACACAAATACAGTTGTCTGGGTTCTGAACTTTCTTTTAAATCGGTCCCAGTTCGTCAGCCTGGGCAACAAAGTTTCAGATATTGATACTGAACTGTATCACTGCCTCATTATTATGTTGATAATTCAAAACAATTGTATATTTTGTAAATTGGGATTAATTCAGTGTAATATTATGACAATGTAATATTTAAATATTATAAAATATTTCACTGTACCTTTGTTTGTATTAAATATTTCTAACAATAAGAGATGTTTCCATTTGAATATTTTTTGTTCAAAAAGTAAAATAAATACTAAAATAATAAATAAATCAACAAATAAAGATAATTTAAAGATGATAAGGCATTTCTAGAGTCCCTATTTCTGTGCTATTCTTATGACGAGCCCTGAAGTGAATTATGCCAATCACAGTTACTGTTCAGAGGAACTAATTTGTCTGTAGTAAAATTAGCTGAAAAGGCAGACTACATTTGTCCAATGGCTCAAATTGAGACGATAAGTTAAACTGCACTCAACCACATTTGCAACTCTCCTGGATGTTCTGTTTGCTGTGTAATCGGTGTGGGTACAGGAGCGCCCAAAGGTTTGGCACACTGTCTGTCTCAGGCCTGGAAACACTTTTGGCAGTGCAGTGAAGGGTAAAAATGGACAATTCTCATGACAATATTGAACAAAGTAAACTGATGATTACTATTTAATTAGTTATAAATAAATAAAAATGAATAGTGACACCTGTAATAAAGTGCTGCTGATGCAAGTAAAGAGATAATTATAAGCTAATGGTGTCAAGTTGTACCGTTTTATTATTATCGCATAATTTGTAAGTACAACAGCATCAGCTGCAAACCATAGATCCATAAATAAGAGCTTATGAAAAATACTCCTAAAACTACTACTAAAACCATTCCAATACAATTCCTATCCTACAAATATTGCCCTTAATACACAGTACCCATGTACACTTCTTCAAAGTCACCTTTAAAAATCTGTTTGCTCACATGTTTATATGTACAGTATTGAGCACATTTAAATGAAAGAAACGTCCACAACACACGTAGACACTAGAGTTGTAAAAATATTTAAATTATTTTATATGGTGACTCTAATTTGCCCCTATTCAGATTCAGAAAACTTTACTTATTCCATTAGGGCAATTCAGTTTGCAGTCATTGTTCGCTGAGACAAACACATAACAATCATCCTCCTGTCAGACTAATAAGGATACATAGACTACATTGAACCAACTCTTTTCCTATTCCAAAGAAGTTTGTCTGGGCAGGGTTTACAAGAGGAGTGTTAACCAATCAGAGAAAAGTTGGACGTGAAGCAAAAAAACAGTTACATCACGCAGTTGGATGTCAATGTTAGTGCCACTAGTTAACATGGCCAGCAGTAGAGCGGACACCAGAGCAATTTCATCTTTTTTATTCTTTGCTGGTTATTCAAAACCAAGGCGAGAGCAGAAATAAACCGCCTCTCAGTAGCAAGCGTCCATGTTAAATGTTTTGGACAAGCCGCGCGAGCAAAGTTGCTTGTTTATGACGTGGCCAGCAAACCACACCCTGCTGCAGACAAACAGCTTGTGATTGGTCCGTCTGCAAAATCACAGAGGAAGGGATATGCTGTGAGAAAGGGACCAGACCGTCCACTTTTTAAAAAAAGAAAAATGGTCCGGTATACCAGGCTAACATTGAACTGGGCTCATCATAAAGTGCAAGTAATTAATTAATTAATTAATTTCAGCAGCAAGGTTGTAATGTGCAATGATAATAAATAAATAAAAGACAAGAGTAAGACCATAGCAGATAATAATAAAATCATCAATCATTGTTGCTGCTGTTTAAAAGCCTGATGGAAGAAGGATTAAAATAATTTGTATATCTGTTTGTTTTCCTGGGTGGGGCAAGATAGTGTCGCCTAGAGCAGTCATTCCCAAACTGTGGTCCGCGGACCACTAGTGGTCCGTGAGGGTACTGCAGGTGGTCCGTGGAAAGGCAAAATAAAATAATATTTTACCTTCATTTTACCAGGAACTTCCCATAAAAAAAAATTTAAAGAATATGTAGGCCAATATTGATATAACATTTGCATTAAATTGTCAAGTTGACAAAAAGAGTGGGGTTGTGGAGAGACCTGTTATTTTAATTTCCATTTGTTTTCCGTTTTTTGCTCTGTTTCTGAAATGTTTTTTCAGAAATGCAAAAGGTTTTGAAATGTTGACTATCCAAGTGTTCTTTTCCATTGCTATGGAAATAAGCCTGTTGTTCAAATTAACCTGATTATGCCCTCGGGCACATGAGTAAATAAATAAATTAAATATGTGGCAGCCGTTGTGTGCAGTAAACTTTCTTTTAACAAGCCTGTTGCACACTGATGTGATGATTAGTTATAGTTATAGTAGTGCTAGTAAGCCTATTTAGAGGTGCGGATTAATTCAGGTAAGACTGTGTGTAGACATTTTATTATGTGTGTTATGAGGTGGTCCATAAAATTTTTTGATTACAAATAGTGGTCCACACACAAAAAGTTTGAAAAACCCTGGCCTAGAGAGCATTAACGAAAATTCCTGCTTTAAGATGTTGACAGGGAGGTCTATTATGGTTTTAACCTTCTGGACCACACCGATAACTTTAGAGCAGGGGTCCCCAACCCCCGGGCCGCGGACCGGTCCGTGGGTCATTTGGTACTGGGCCGCAGAGAAAGAATAAATAACTTACATAATTTCCGTTTTATTCATTATCTGAGTCTGAACAATGTTTTATTTTGAAAAATGACCAGATTCCCTCTATTACATCCGTCACTCTTGACGCTTGTCCCGGTCACGTAAAACGTTGCCGCTAAAATTAAACCTCCAAGCTAGCAATATGAGTAAAAAAAACGTCTTTGAAAGTTTCTTCGCAAAAGGGGAAAAGACTAAGTGAATAGACAGAAGAAGACCATACGACTTCCAAGACAAATTAAGCTGCATTTAAGCAGCTTAATTTAATTTAAGCACCGAGCTCGCTCTGCATAATATGCGGCGGCCGGCTCTCTAATGAGGCAATGAAGCCTTCAAAACTGCTTCGCCACTTGGAGACCAAGCATCCTGCATTAAAAAACAAGTTTATTAATATAGAAAATATTACAGTTTTTAGGTGCTTGTATCATTTTATTTTGTGTATTTATCCGCCACATCTTAAAGACCGGTCCGTGAAAATATTGTCTGACATTGAACCGGTCCGTGGCGCATAAAAGGTTGGGGACCGCTGCTTTAGAGCATAATTTTCCGTTGTAGCTAAGGCTATTTTTGTCTTTGACTGTCAAACCATAAAAAAAAATAACAGATAAAAGAAAATGTTAAAAGAATAATAAAAGTTAGAAAGGATAAGTTTTAATACAATAAAATAATTCAGTCTTAGAAGTAAATTAACTCGTTGTTGGCCTATTTACGCCTGCTTCTTTTTTTTTTGTCAAATTTTGTCAAACAAAGTGCCCAAGTATTTTTAGGAGTCCACCATTTCTACTTCTTCACCATGAATGATACTGGCTACATGGCCAGTGTTTCCTTTTCTAAAATCAATAATTAAAGTCCAATTGGTTGTTATTTTACAAAATCTGATGATATGATGAATCTGAAGTAGTGACAACAGGATAGTATCATGAGAACTTAATGAGTTGACTGCCCTCCTATCTGTGTAGATGATAAAAATCAGAGGAAAAAGGACATAGCCCTGAGGTGAACCTGTGTTCACGGAGTTCACAATGTCTGATATTTGGCTATAAACTTCTACCATAGGTCTTATGTTTCTCCAGGTGTTCATAGATTTTGACAAGGATTAACATTTTGGCGTCATCAACTGTTTAATAAGCAAACTGAAGGGGATCAAGTTTGCCGTCAATTAAGGTCAAAATGTTATCTTTCAGGAGTTTCTCAAAGTTTTTCATCACAAGGAATGTTAGAGCTATGAGTCTGAAATTATTTGGTATTCTTGGCCTGTAGGATTATGGAACAGACGAAGAGCACTGATCCCCCGAATATGGTGGAAGTGCAGCCTTTCTCAAAGTGGGTGCCGTGGCACACTGGGGTGCCCCCTGACTGTGTCAGGGGTGCCGCCAAAAAATTACGTAGGCTAAAAAAAAAAAAATGCTTTCGCGTTGGATTGCACTGAGCCAGAGACAGGCGCGCTCAGAGCTGTCATATATCACAACTTTTCTGAACTGCGCCTGCGGCGGCGATGGCAGCGCCCATAATGCATACAGCTCAACTTATAAAGTTATAAAGGTGTTTAAACGACAAAACACTTCCACTTGTATATATTTGACAATCGGAATATCAGATATTTCTGGCCATATCTAACAAATTTGTGAATATTTTGAATAAAAAAGGAAAAATGACATAAAAGCAGATCATCATTCATTCAGCTCTGTTGTTGCTGCGTGTGTCACGTGACAAGCAATGACGCGTCACCATGAAAACCATAAAGTGACACATTAATAACGGTCGATTTGAAAAACTCACGCTGGGGGGGTCAGCCAGAATGTTTTAAATTTACGTGTGAAAGGGTTAAACATATGAGCGGATTAATGAAATTGAAAATTAATTTTAGATAAATATTTATATAAAATTAACCATAAAAATCCGTCTCACATCAGTAACTGTAATGACGTCCCCACCGGGGTCGCGTGACTGTGCACTTGGCTACATTGTTTTATAATTTAACCATTTCACAAAGAGCAAGAAACAAGCAACAGCAGCATGGATCGTTTTTTAAAAAGAAAAGCCCCACAAGAACCGGACAGTTTTTACTGTAATTATTTTGTGAATTACTTTACAAACCTGTGTTTTTAAAGGTGCTATAAAGTTGCTATAAAGTTGTTATTATTATTATTATTGTTATTGTTATTTACAGTTCGTATTATGCTCTGTTCATTACTGTTCTGTCTAAATAAACAGGACATTTGCATTTAAATTTGGGTTATGCAGTGTTTTTAAATTATATTTTAAACTGGAGTGCCTTGAAATTTTATGCATTTTTGAAAGGTGCCCTGACTGAAAAAAAGTTTGAGAAAGGCTGTTCTAGGGGATCTGATCACAGTCAACACACACACACAAAAGGTTTAGTGAACACACCACTGAGCTGATCAGCACAGTGACACAATGTTCGTCCACAAATGAGGTCAAGGCTATCAGCTCTGCGCACATTTACTTGTTTGAGTAAGTTAGGGAAATGTGCCTGAGTAATCACAAGTGTTTTTTCCGAATGTACAACAGAGGGTTTGTGTACATGAGGCTGTGTGTAGAAGGTATTAACAAACATTCTTCAACATATAATAGCTTTTAATTTTGTTCCTCATTTATGCAGCTCCACAACATAGCACTCCCAACACAAGCTCCTCTATGTGACCCGTGTCTGACCCAAAATGTAAACAATTTCTGTGCTAATTTATTTTTGAGAAGAATTTAGGTACTGTATGCATGTAGAATCTAATACTGTGGTTCTTAAACATTGGGTTGGGACCTAAAAGTGGTCAAACAAACAATAACTTTGTGAAAGTAAATGGGCATTAAATGTAAATATGGTTGTTTTTGTAAATTGGTATTACTTAGAATTGACACAATACAACAAATAATTGAAAGCACAGTAAAGAAAGATCAGAATTACGCTTAAGCAGACATTGGAAGTAGGTCACAAATAATTTGGCCTTTTGAAAAATGGGTCCCATAACAAACAGTTTGTGAAACACTGATCTATTGGACCCACATTTACACTTAAGTACACACAAATACATAACTCTCTCTTTAAAAACAAAAATATGACTATGAAGTTCTTAAGTGTGAATTTTGTTTCAAATTTGAAACAAAACTAACTTAGGAAAACTTTTTTTTTTTTTGTTCCTACAGTTTTATTTAAAGATGTTGATGATAATGAGAAGCATGGGCGACACAGAAATGCACTGACCCATCAAATAGGCTCTGACGTTTAGGAACTCATTTTACTAATTGCCACGTTGTCTAATTGATTTGCACATGCGGTATTTAGAAATCAAAGGGAGAAGTACAGTCGAACAAGAACATTTAAAATACAGAAAAGGATAGCAATTTTTTAAGTATTTGTGCAATTTTAGAAAAAGCTAAATCAGAGAAAATGTCATGGTGGATGCCAACTATTAACATTTTTAATTTAATTTACAGGCCTTTTTGGTAGTTACTGAATTTAACTTTACTGACCATGGCCTTGGCTCCAGGAGCTTGACATTAATCGTTGCTGCGTTTTCATATAATTTTTATATCATATGCTTTTGTTAGCATTAGTGGTTAACTCTCAACATATTTTACAATTACGTTATGCACCCTCCCTATCAGATTACGTTAGAAAAGGTTTACTTCATTACTTTTCAGTCAACATATTTTTCAGCATTGTAGAAAAAACCTTAACCTTGCGCGGCAGCTGGATTCTTGTGAGATTTGGGAAACCATGGGCTCACCGGCCTCTTGTGACCAAGGATGTGGCAGCAGGAACAGGACAAGGCGGGTTTTTAATTTGACAAATGAAACAAGCGTTCTCTTTTCCTCTTTGTTATCAACATGGCGACGCTGAAAGACGTTATCGTTAATGCTAATATTCTTTCGCTAACGCGGCACAAAAGGATTATCTGGAAGGAAAAGATGTTTGTGCCGATGGTTCTGTCAAACAGACTATGTTCTTTGAGCAGTTCTGTCTTGCGGATTCAGGTTAGAAAAACCTTGGGAACTTGTTAGAAACTTGTGTTGGGTTTTCATTTTGATCCATTAGTGCAACAGTGAAACATGCAAGACGGTGACAATCAAACTTCCTCACTTCCTTTTACTAAAAGTTTCAGTGCGCACAAAGGTTGTGAAGTAGTCCCGCCCAGTGTTAATTTTGTTGACAAAAACTATGACGAAAATATTTTGTCAAAGATTTTTTGCGGACAAAAACTAAACAAAAACTAAACAAAAACTAAATAAAAAAGTCTTTAATGACAAAAACGATAACTAAATAAACTGACATTTTTGTCAACAAATAAAAGACGAGACAAAAACAACTTGTGACAAAAACCAGTCAGGAGAAGTGAAAGATGAAGTGAAACAAGTGTAGCAGTATATGCACAAAAATAAGAAATGCATGTGTTTAATATACTGCATTTGTGATTATTTCTACAAATTAGCATGTGCATTTGGTTTTAATTTTATGCAGCATTTTTTCCACTGTAGTCAGAAGGTTGTGTGGTGTGTACATAAGTTGTCATACAGAATATGCAACAGCGGGAGATCAAAGGGGCACAAGCATGACTTAGATGGGATACTGGTGGGGAAAAAAAAAAAACACCAATGTGGCAGAAAGGAGCTAAACTGGACTGAAGTCAAATTATCAGTAACCCATTCATCAACAGAAGCTAATCACCTCTGGCTTCATAAACTCAGTCTGATGAATTCCAGGAGTTCCACAGCCTTGGGTGGCTGAGGTTGAATACAAAGACATAATAAATGCTATTTTACTACCAGCAACTATTAAAAATAATCTTTTTCCTGACATGTAGCCCTTTTAAGAACTGTAGCTTTAAACTCTCCTAGGACGGTTATCTCTATATGTTGAGAGTTGTGCTAAAATAATGTTGATACTGTATGTTAACCATTAGAAGGTAGCATGCCCTGTTCCTCTGAGGAAAGAGAGATTATTCTGACTTTTACAGACTCAATGTGTCAATGATTGTCTCTGTACAACGCTGGTTTGTGTTTTACAGTGGTTTTAAGCTAAACTACAGAGAATTACAGCTTTAAGAGTTACACATTTTTGGACAAAGATAACATTGTATGGACTAGCAAAAGAAATAAAAACGTTAATGACTAACAGCACAGGAAAAGTAACCTGAGTTTTTGTGATACTTAAACCACTCTGGTTGCATCAACAGCCAACAACTGCAAGGTGAAAATCATGTTCCTGTCAGCATAACATGAATGAATGTCCCTTTATTGACTGAAGTATTTAACTAGCCACATATTGCTCACTTGCAACAAATAACATACCTTCTCCGAGCCTTCTATTCATACTACTTAAGATCTTGAGGAAATGATATGTCGTTGATTGCTGTTGTTCTTGGCCTTCTCCCCTAAAGTCACCACAGTTGAGAACATCTTGCATTTAGTATTGTTTCTGTAAGAAATTGCACTAGTTTGGAACTCTTACCATTGCTCCAAATTTGCAACAGCAAGTTAGGATCAGTTTATCACATAAAAAAGCAGGCAAGCTGAATATGCCTTCAAAGACAAAACATTCAGTTGGGAGCATGCTAAAATAAACATAATTTGATCAAGATGGCACTTAGCAGCAAAGCTAAGAAAGACGGAGAATCTAAAACTGTTAAAATATGGATTAGAAATTATAAAAACCCAGGTACACACGTCGAAAAATGTTGGTACCCTTCGGTCAATGAAAGAAAAACTCACAATGGTCACAGAAAAAACTTTATTCTGACAAAATAATAAATAAAAATTCTATGAATGTTAACCAATGAAAGTCAGACATTGCTTTTCAACCATGCTTCAACTGAATTGTTAAAAAAAAAAAAAAAACTCATGGAACAGACCTAGACAAAATTGTTGGTACCCCTATCCTAATATTTTGTTGCACAACCTTTTGAGGCTATCACTGCAATCAGACGACTCCTGTAACTGTCAATGAGACTTCTGCACCTCTCAGCAGGTATTTTGGCCCACTCCTCATGAGCAAACTGCTCCAGTTGTTTCCGGTTTGAAGGGTGTCTTTTCCAGACGGCATGTTTCAGCTCCTTCCAAAGATGCTCAATAGGATTGAGGTCAGGGCTCATAGAAGGTCACTTTAGAATAGTCCAATGTTTTCCTCTTAACCATTCTTGGGTGTTTTTAGCTGTGTTTTGGGTCATTGTCCTGTTGCAAGACCCATGACCTGCGACTGAGACGAAGCTGTCTGACACTGGCCAGCACATTTCTCTCTAGAATCCCTTGATAGTCTTCAGATTTCATTGTACCCTGCACAGATCAGTGTTGTGCCTGAACGCATTCATTGAACGAAGTTCATGAACTCGTTCATATTTTGGGCGAACGTGAACTGAACGTGCTGTATTACTGCCTGATGAACGTTACTGTCAACTCGTTCAGTCTGGTGTCTGTGAACGGCATGCTCTCTCAGGTTAACTTCGTTCAATAGGGTGCCAGATTTCTATAGAGCAATCCAGGCGAAAACCCGGCTAAAACACACCGCAAACGGGTCTTAATATGTAGCGGAAAAACACAAAATCTGGCAACACCAGCCACCTGTGTCGCACCGCCGTCCGCCGCATGCGTGACGCGTTATCAAAAAATAAATAAAAATAATAAAATAAAAGCATGGAGGCGACAGCAGCATGTAGCAAGCTATGGTAGCAAGGCGTATGATCATTTAAAATAATTTTCTGATGTTTATTGCTGTGGCAATAATTTTGAAAAATAATAGCTTGCACCAGCATATGGAAAAAAAAAGAACTATGAACTAGTTCATTTTTGGAACTGTGAACTTAGTTCAAAATTCTGAAGTTTGAACTATGAACTGAACTTGTTCATTTTAAAATTTGTGAATTGAACTTTGAACTAGTTCTTGTAGAAAGTGAACTTTCCCAACATTGGCACAGATTCAAGACACCCTGTGCCAGATGCAGCAAAGCAGCCCCAGAACATAACAGAGCCTCCTCCATGTTTGACAGTAGGGACAGTGTTCTTTTCTTGATATGCTTCATTTTTCCGTCTGTGAACATAGAGCTGATGTGCCTTGGCAAAAAGTTCCATTTTTGTCTCATCTGTTCATAGGACATTCTCCCAGAAGCTTTGTGGCTTGTCAACATGTAGTTTGTCATATTCCAGTCTAGCTTTTTTATGATTTGTTTTCAACAATGGTGTCCTCCTTGGTCGTCTCCCATGTAGTCCACTTTGGTTCAAACAAGTCTTTCTGGGCTCTTTTGTTACCATTCGGATTATCCGTCTCTTTGATTTGTCATCAATTTCCTGATGACAAAGGAAGGTTGACTACAGTCCCATGGATCTTAAATTTCTGAATAATATGTGCAACTGTAGTCACAGGAACATCTAGCTGCTTGGAGATGGTCTTATAGCCTTTACCTTTATCATGCTTGTCTATAATTCTCGTTCTATTCTCCTGCGACAACTCTTTCCTTCTCTTCCTCTGGTCCATGTTGAGTGTGGTACACACCATGTCACCAGACAACACAGTGACTACCTGAAGCCCTATAAATAGGCCCACTGACTGATTACAAGATTGTACACACCTGTGATGCTAATTAGTGCACACACAGTGAGTGTTCTGTAACACTGGTTAATAGCTTAATCTGTGTAAAGTGCTTTGAGTGCCTACTACAGTAGGTGGAAAAGCGCTATATAAAAATAAAGATTATTACATTTACATTTATTCATTTAGTTGACGCTTTTATCCAAAGCGACTTACATTGTTCTAATGTAATTACCAGTGTTACAGCTACTGGAGGCAAGGTGGGTTAAGTGTCTTGCCCAAGGACACAACGACAGTATGAACTGTGGGGAGAGCGGGAATCGAACCGCCGATCTTCCGGTTGAAGGCCGACCGCACTACCCACTTAGCTACTGCCACTTATAATTATTATTATAGGCTAAAGATTTTACAGATCTTTACTGAATTTTCTATAAAAATATTTTTTTTCTTATCTGACCCCAGCTTTGGCTCAGAGAGCTAACCCGAAATAGCTAAAGCTGTTATTACAGCTTATGTCTCACTATAATACACTGGCTAACACTAGCTTACATGTTTAATGTTAGCAGCCATTTGAAATAGCTGTGCTTGTATTTAAACTAGCCCTATTTAAACTAAACAAAACAATGTTTATGAAACCTTATTGACGATTGGGTAGGCTAAACTTATGACTGAAAACATAGAGATTACCAAACTTGCTACAGGTTCAGTACCTTCAGCTGCTCAATCAACTCAGATTATGTTTTTATTCTTCCTCTGCACCTTACATTGTTCTGAACTTGCTGACATTCAGAAGTTATTCCTGGGATGCCTTCGGTTTAATTTTGTATACTTTTTATTCTTGTATTTATTGTCTTGGTGTGCTTTTCAATAATTGTATTATATCCACTGTGCTGCCCTGTCTGCAGTGTTGATTGTATCTCTGTTTCTCAAGCTCTTGGTGCAGAACTAATTCCCCTCGGGGCAATAAAGGTTTCATTCAGCAGGCAAAGTACCTCTTTCCTCTTGGTAAAAGTCCTGCAGTCCAGGCAGGCTAATGAATAGAATTTCCCTCATCATAAAGCTATGTATTTAAAAGAATTACCAACAGTATGTGTCTGTTTGGGTAATTATCAGTTGCAGCTGGTGGTGATCTTTGGTGGGTGAGCAAATAAATACAAGCCCAAGTGAGTAGAGTACAGTAGAGTTCACTGTTACTTTGTAGGTTTCAATCAAATTCAAGTCTCTGGACTGAAAACATTTAGCCTCAATAGCTGGTAATTCAAGGGGCGGGTCTTCACACCTGTCAATTACCAGATGAGGACGAAAATTGGTGCTTAGGTCACTGTGTGTGCCACTAGGCTTGGGCAGTAAAAAATATAAGCCCTTTTTCTTGTTTTGTGGAAACTTTGACATATTGTGTATCAAAACTATAAACACTATGTTCCTGAATCTTCCACAGTATATGACATTACAATACATTTTATGTTTATATATCTTGTAAATGTTTTACAATACATTGAAAAAAGCCTGGAGGGTACCCCATTTACACCAGCCAAACCAGTTGTGTTTGTTATGTTTATTTAACATGTTTATACATGTTAAATAAAGCCAGTATGGCCCAGATCGCCCTTCTAATATTCATCAGTATTTTCAACGTGACTTTCCTGGTCAAAACTGTATGAATCACCGCAGTACTATTTGGATAAGTGAATATGTCTCATTCCCAGACTAAGTGACACCTTTGTTTATCAGCATTTCAGCCTTCTATGAATGAGAGACTTTTGTTGCCGGGTAGATTCAGGTCAGTGAGCCATTGAACTCTTCTGTTATGTAACTAATACAAACTATTCCAAAATAAAAGGCTGGACGTGAATGATCTTCTCATTACCGTCACAATCATAAAAAACAATCCAGACACGTTACCTAAATATTCCCATGGCCAGTTGCTTTCATGTGTTATTTTAAGAGCAGAGCTTTATTCTTTGTTTACTTTCAGATTGATCCGGGTTTTTTTTTTTTGTGTTCAGTGAAACGTCCAGATATTGTTGTAGCGGACAGGTGACTTATGACATCCCAGGAATTTCCTGCAGCGTCTGCGTCAGTTTCATTTGTTTTCCGCCATTTCCAAGGTGTTATATTTGGTGTGGCCCTTTTACAATAGCGCACATTAAGAGCCGTACTAATGCAACTATAATTGTTTTTGGCATTTCATCTAACTTCCATTCTGGAAATGTCATTAGCACTGTTAAAGGTGATACGCTTTATTTCTGCAACAACCATCTTAGGATATCCGCTGATTCTACTCAATCGGACTGTTTTTTATTTGCTCTTTAGCATTTGGACATCGATAAGTAATGTACTGGCAATTGTAAAATATATCACAGTATTACATGGTGCTTTAATTGGAGGCAAAAATGGAAAGTAATGTTAGGATTTTTGCGAGGGATGATGTTCTTCACACATTCGAATGGCTTATCAGTTGATGGTTCACTTAGGTTTACACATTAACTTAAGTAAAAGATCACACAGTATCAAAGATTAGAGTGAGCCGAAATGGTTCCAAGAAGCAAAAACTCTGGAGCTTTATTTCTTTACAGATTTATTTATCATTCACTCTGGTCTTTTTTCCATTTTTGAAGAAGCACCAGAAAAAGTTACAAGTTAAATATTTTACTTTTGTTTCTTTTATGTATTTAATAAATACAATTATACAAACCCTTTAGGAACAGTATTATATCAACTTCCAAATTGTGATGTAAGCATATTGTATGTAAATGTGTGGTAGGACATCCATATTTATTTATTAATTCACTTTCTTCTGCTTATTTTTGTCAGGGCTCGCGGGATTCTCTGCAGCTTTTGATCCTAAGACGGGGAACGCTCTGGACAAATGAAGTTCATTCATTCCATTTACAAGGGCAATTTAGATTGAACAATTCACTTGAACATGTATGTCTCTGGAGCTGGAGTACCCAGAGAGAACCCACTGTAACATGGAGAACATACAGCCTTTCCACATAAAGAAAGCTTGCGGCCAGCTCCGGGGATTGAACCTACAACCTTTGCTGCGAGGCAGGTGATTATTATAATTTTCTTATTAGAGAGAGAGTAAGAAAACAGTATGTTGTTTAATTTGTAATGGCTACTACTTATTATCTATCAAACCACATTTTTTTGTGAAACAGGGCTGAAATACTTGAGCATCAGCATAGATGTATACACAATAATCACTCTCTTTGACCATTGTTGTTCTACTTGGTATATGTCGCCAGCATCGATGTGATCATTTTCACCATTGGCGAGTTTGTGGAGTAAGAACAACGTCTAAAGCATTAAAAGTATAAATGTAAATGTAAATAAAAGTCCCAATTGGTTTACAGAATTACAGAAGAAGGGCATTAAGTTTACAAAGCAATATGTATAGGACAGTGGACCTCATGCATGAAGCCTTCTTATGCAAAAATAATTTATTTTTAGGGCGATTTTTGGCATTTTCTTAACTGAAAAAAGTTATCCTGGAAGAACAAATCCCAAGAATAGGGTGAAGCTCTCTTACACACCCCTCGGTAACAACATAGATTGTATAATAATTATGGATGATATCCGCCCATTGGTCCCCTATTCACCAATATGGTCATTACAAATGGGGAATAAAATGGCCGTTACATCTGGGCTTTTTCCATAGTAAAACAATAGTTTTTATATAGCATAAACAAACATTAATCAAAAATTCACCCCCCCCAGAGTTGTCATGTAGTAAAAACTTAGCTCTAGAGACCGGAGCCATCTTTTGTACCAGGCTGTAAACATGAGTTTTACTCTTGTAAAGTCGCCATTGGGTTTCTCCTTATATTTCCGCTTTTGGAGCCTGCCCTCTGGTGGACGGAGGTATATCGCTGTATTTCACTGTAAAATCACCGTATGGCGGCGCCCTTACACAAGGACCATTTTAGAGGTTCCATGGGAGAGGCTTGGGTAACAAACAAATTATAATATTATCAGATTTATATTAGCACCAAATATTTAAAATAAACCATGATTGTAGACAACAAAATTTTCTAAATTGTTTATATTTTGGAGAATAGCATTAAACAATAGTAAATGAAATGACTGCATAAACCCAAATCACACTTCACACTTTATAAGCTTTAAGCAACAGACAGTTTTTGCCTCAGCCTTTGTCTCTGCAGCAGCTTTGTTTAACACCCTCTGATCCTACTTACCCCCCTCTCCTGCTCTCTACACACTTGTGTATCGACTTGTGTATGCAGGAAAAGATAACTCACACTGTTTGAGATCGCCTCATGAATCCCACCAAGAGCCTTCTTTTTCTAAGAAGAACATTTAAGAAGCTTTGTAGAAAAACATTCATACATGAGGTCCAATTGTTTATTATTTTATTGACATCTGGACATTTGAACTACTTTCCAAGTTATTTCCATGAGTGTCATGTACACTGTATAAAGCCAGCAGTGTATTTACATCAAAGTAAAGGATAGTTTTGACCTATGTTACCCCTTATATTTACCAGTTAATAATGTTACCTATAAATGCATAATAAAGTTTACCCAGTTATACTGGATTAGTGTGTAGTGCCCGAAAGGCTTTTTTCCTTTAGCCCCTCTATTCAAATTACTTTTGAACAAAGAAGAGTGATGGATCTGAAACCATGACTCAGAGTCACAAAGACCTGATAGAGTAGTCTTTTTTCTTGAGACTCAGACAGTCTATGGTTGAAACACTGTCATCACCTGTGGGAGTTTTACAGTTTATGTGAGTAAATTCTAAAAGTTAGAGGTGGGCGATACTGCAAAATTTTGTATCGATCTGATACCAAGTAAATACAGGCCAAAATCGCCAATACCGATATTATTTTGTTTTAGCACACAATATAAATTAAATTTACTTTCTTGCATAGGGGATATCAAAATTATTAATTTTATTCTATAGCCTTACCATTTGTAGCTTAAAGCTATCTAAGCAATCCTTTTCATGGTTAAATTAAACACACACCTGGTGCAGTGCAGTTATTTGTTAATCTTAGTTTTCAATAAATAACAATACCGAAGATTTATAATTATTGTTAACGAATGACACTTTATTTGTTAACAATATTTATATATATATATATATATATATTTAATTTTATTTAATTTTTATACATTTTTCAACATCAGTAAAATAATCACTTTAGATAACATTTTGTGGTGTATAAAACCGCAGTTTTACAGAAAATACCACAGTTAAACTATGGTTACTGTAAGCATTGTTAATTTGTGGTTTATATTACCCATGGTTACGTTTTGTTACAACAACTATTGTGATGACACTTCATGCTGAAGATCAAATATGACTAAAACATATTTTTACCAGTATTAGCTACCTGGATAATATTTCTGAAGTTGAAAGGACTCTGCCAGTGACTTCTGTCTCGCTCCCGGCGGGGCTCTGTCTGAAAGATTTGCCTCCTCTCTTTCTTTTTGTAGTTCTGAGCTCTCTTTGTCATGTCGTTTTATGCGTTTGTTTGAATTCGTGATGTTACCAAAGAATACCAAAAAATACTTCCATATAGCGCTCCACTTTTTTATCTGCCAGCTCCGGGATACCAAAGCTGGCACGCACCACCTCGCTCACTCTCTCTGCAGCTGCTTGCTGTTGGCGCTGCTGAGTCACGTGATGGCAGCGCCACAAAACATAGCAGAGCAGAGAGGGGTGACCAATGTGAGTGATGTGCGAAAGGAGCTGCATACGAGAAAGCGTTATATAGAAGCTCATTTTAAATATTATATTTTATGCTAAATAAATAAAATCACTGGTTTAAAAAAGCCCTTAATATCGATATTTTGACTTTTGGATCGATAATTTTCTATACAACCCCTATATCGAAAGTATCGATATTAAGGATCGATCTGCCCACCCCTACTAAAGGTAAATATTTAGAGATCACTCTTTAGCGATTAACAGCTGTTGTAATAAGTAATGGATTAGACCTATACCTTTTCATAATGGTTTGTGTGATTACTGATATTTATTTAGTAGATGACCAATCAAATACCTAAAGTAAAAGGTTAATTTCTACTCATTTTTCAACTGAAAAAGTCCTTTGAAAATATTGGATAGTTTTTATCTATCTTCAATGGATGTGTTTCACTTTTCACATAAGGGTATTATTTATCAAAAACAATTAGTGCAAATTGTTACCAAATATTTGGGGTAAAGTCTATGTTCTTTTACAGTGTAATGATAGTTATGTAATGATAAGTATGTGTTTGCAGTCTTATCCCATGTTTTAGTGCAAGCAATTAGCTATTAACATTTACAAAATGTTAATAGCTAATTCATTGATCAGACTCTGCAAATGTTTCACACTAACACTTGACTGTCCAATTAGCATCACTAGCTACAGCTGACTTTGCAATTGCTCCGATTTTTAAGAACCTTTTTCTGAAATATGGTAATTGCTGTTTGCTTTACTTGTTTATTGTATCAGTTTATGATTTCAATGTTCTTCTGTCTATGCTTTGGAATTTAAAGTAAAAAATAAAAAATACTAATTTCATAAGATAATAAAACGTCCTGTGCCAGCTGATAAAGATGGACCTGGCAGCAGCTCATCCCTGGCTATTGTCCAGTGTGGATAATGGTGCACTATCAGAGCTCACATGCTGTGGCACAGTGGTTTATTTGTATTCTTTCAACGGAGGCAAGAGTTCATGGAGAAGATATACTTTTTATTGAATTATGATGTAATGTATAACTAGGTTTAAAAAAAAAAAAAAATTTCTTCTCAGATCAGGACAATACTGGCTTTTCGGAATACAGCTTTGAGGTTAGGTCACTCGGCTCTTCTCACTCACACACACAGCTGAGGTATAACAGATCAAAGAAGCCAAAAATACGAGAATTTACTATGGCAACAAGCTATGGTCGCCATGTTAGCGGAGGGATACAAAATATACACAAACATCACAAAATTAAAATTAAAATGTAATAAATATGTTCAGCCTTTTTACCATTTCCCAGACGCACAAATGTAGAACAATTAATATGACCACATTTTCATTGATTAATATTTACTGCATCACTGTAAATAAGGAAATAAATTGATAAATCACCTGCTGCACCTACGTCTCTCACTCACGCTGACGCTGGCTCATCAACTTTTCCAACATGGAGGACTCCGCTGTCGCTGAGATCCTCAAAGTAATGCAAAGTTATTTTAATTCTTCTGCTTAGGTTTTTAAACGCTCATTATTTATGTTCCCTTGTCTGCAGACGCACTATTCCGACTTTATTACAGTTACTGTGATAATACAGTGTTTATGAAAAATCATCCGTGTTACATCCGTGGTCTATTTCCTAAATAACACTGTGCCACCTTTTAAGCTTTAAATTATCACTAAAATAAACCTGTGGTCATTAGAGTAAAGTTCAGATGTTGTTATAAACTGATATTCCTTCTGCAGTGTGTAGAAACAATTAGTTGTTGTGATCTGTTAGCATTTAGCTGCAAACTCAAGTTAGCATGGCTCCGTGGCTACGAGCTAAACCGCAGCTGCACGTTCAGATAAAATAATCTAACCTGAATAAGTGCTATGTTAGAGATGTTTAGTATCGCGTAAGAACAGGAAAACTGTCTGACTGTGCAGTTTAGGTAATAGGGAATTAAAATGCATAGTATATGACATAATTCTGTTGGTAATACATTTATTATACTTATTGCTTATAATACTTTTTACATCATCTAAAAAAAGTCACAAAGTGAACTGTCATCCTGTTGTGTTTGTGCACATTATACCACTGGTCATGGAGTGGTGGGTGGGGGGTCGCGAGATGATTTCCAGATTATTTATTTATTTTTTTTTTTTTATGATTTTTTTTTTTTTTATGATTATTATTTTTATATATTTTTTAAAAGGTTGTAATGATGCGAGTATAAATTTAGGATACTTAAAAAAAAAGAGAGAGAGAGAGAGAGAGAGATTGTCAGCAGTCTAATATTGGGGGTCACGGTCTGAAAAAGTTTGGGAACCCCCGCATTATACTACAGCATGTCTCCAGATGTACTCAGGATTTGGAATAACCATCTCTGTATGATCATAAACTCACTCTGTTTACTTTGTTCACAAAGCTTTATCTAGTAATCACTTTATTATAAAGTGATGTAAACAATGCAAAACATTTATAAAGTGATGTAAACAATGCAAAACATTTGTAATACACAGTAGTTGCAGAGAATTGTAGTCTGAGGCTTCAGGACTATACACAGGTCTCTCAGACGTAATGGGGAGCATGCTTGTTGTAGGTCTCAAAACACGATTAGCTGAATTAGCTCAGTTAGCTGAATTAGCTGACAAGTTTTGAACCTCCGTGAAGTTAGCCCCCCACCAAAAGGGATTGACTCCAAAACTATCTAGATCGTTTGTACTTGGTTTGTGCTGGTTTGTGCTGCAAAAATTTTTGTTTGTGCTGTTATAGTTTTTGAGTTATTAATGATTCTTTTATCGGTCATATGAGGTCACACAGCCCCCGAAAATGCTTTAAAATTCCCCAAAATGGTGTCATTCGTTTGTGCTTCGTTTGTGCTGGTTTGTGCTGTATATATTTTCGTTTGTGCTGTTAGTTTTTGTGTGCAGAAACTGGGTGGGGACCATGTAACAACACTGATTCAAAACATTACTACATAGGAATGATACAGAGCTCAAAACAGAGATCCACCCAGCTCAAGGAATTGTATCTTTCTGTTCTGTACAATGTGAAAACACAGTGTTCTTATTAGGTCACTGATGTCCTAGCAAGAAACATTGTGAAGGAAAAACAGTGTGTCTGTGTTTTTACTTTTTATCAAAGGGATTAGAGCATGACAAGTGGACGGTGTTGAATATTTCACAGAATGACAACAACCAAGAGAAATAAAATGTGAAAAGGATTACAGTAAAATATTTAAGTCCCAAATCTAATATACGTAATATCTAATACTAAATCTAATACGTAAATATTTTTCAGAAACATTCATAAAATTAGGTTGATATTAGAACACGTTGGAGTAAAAGAATGTTGTTGTCATATTAACTAACCCCAAACCTGACTGTTTTGGGAGTCATATGTAACACTGTAACAATGCAAGTGTGAAGACCAATTTGTGTTGGCCGTAAACATTATTCTACAGGATACGTAGCATATAAGCACAACGTGATGGCTGAAATGCATAGAATACATTAACAGCTGACCAAATAAGCACACTTACTTGAGGCAAACAACATATGTGTCAGTGTTTTTGGTCAACAACTGATGGAATTTGGACTCAGTTTGCTCCACTGTGCTTTGCCCAATTAAAGTTGGAGTGGTGCCGGAGAGGGAAGTTTTAAAGCATTTTAGGCATTTTCTCTAGATTGAGCTACAGTGCTCGCACCAGAGGTCAGACAAGGTTTATTTTTTGCCAAGCACAAGTTAGTCAACTTTATTGGCTAATGGTAAGGGTGCACTTGATCTTCTAGGTCCACAATATGTTAGCATGTATTTTCTATGCCTTGAAAGCCATGGACCAAAGAAAAGATCTCGACTGATTAAAAGTTGGCGGTCAGGAAAATGTTCCAAAAGTGGTGACGTCTAGGATGAGGAGAACCAAAATAATGCCCTGTTGTTGGGAAGTGAAGTCAGTTTTTAGCTATCAGCAAGTCCGGGATACAGAGGAACCACAACCGAAAGAAAGTCATTCAGTGAAAAGCACGCAAAAGATTGAGGCTTAACAAAAGAAAAAATGAAAGCCTTAAACAAACAGCAACGTACGACAAGGCAAGTGTAGCCAAACCAACAGGGAGTTGAAATTCTGAGAAGAGGGAACAAAAGATGCGTCACTAGAGCTTGGCAGCTGACGCAGAGGAAGTGGATGCATTTAGAAGCCTTACAACGTAACGCTAAGCCTGGCAGGAAGTAATGGCTGAACAGTCCTCGATAGATCATTGTCAAATTCAGGAATTTACGGGCCTTACTCATCTGACTGATATGGATTATTATTAAATTAATCTGAGAGAAAGTCAGCTACATGTTCTTTTAAGGAATGTGCAGAATTTGACTGTGGATTTGCTGATAAAAAGCCTTATTGAAAAATTGAAAAAGTACTGAAATTTAATAAGATTAGCACACATGCTTTATCTGCTGTAAATATAATAAAAATAATCTGCCAGACATTTACACTCAGTATATTTGGACAATGTGGTGAAGAAAATTTACATTTATTCAGTTGGAGCCAAGCTGCTTTGGACTTGAGGCAGGGCACAACCTGAGCCAACACACTGGGACATTACATCAAAGCAAAGTTTAAAGCTTACCTTAAAATTCTAGCTTCTAAACACAATTGTTTCTGCCTCGTTAAACATTGCATGAATGAGTTGCTGAAATTTCACAATGCTTCACTCTGGTCTATTTATGCTTTTCTTTTTTGCTTTGTTTCTCACTTAAATAGACAAGTCTGTCTGTGTTATTGAACTGATGTTGACAAGTGGTGTAGACCAATAAGAGCGCTCCCAACTTTGAGACATTGAGCGTCTTTTTCATTTCTTTATACAAGTGTTAGGAACATTACGCAGACGATCTATTATTTATGCATCTGTGATGTATTATTAATAGATTGTTGGGACTGACAGAAGTTGTAAAGGTCCAATCTGTAGCAGATATGTGTGACGTCTATCACTTACTGATCTTGTCTATGTATTTTAAATTTGTATTTTATTTCTGTAAAGCACTTTGAATGACCCAGTGTATGAATTGAGCTATATAAATAAAATTGCCTTGCCTGACTGTCAGTGGACAAATCCCTCACAGTAGCAGTAGAGCCTATCAACATTTCTCTCACTGTCTGGCACCTGATAAAAAGTATGATCCACTATTTAATGAGGCATTTTTGATCAGTTAAAAAGATCTTCATTGCAAAATTAAACAAGCTATATTGACATTGCAATAATAACCACATCTTTGAATTTGTACAACTACTGTTGCTATATATTTTGATAACTGTCACTTTATTATATGAAATAAATGAATGTCCTCAAGTCAAGGTTTTGTTGATTTGAAGGCAGCAAACATTGCTTGAGGCCGATGTGCTACAATAATAAATGATAATTTTCTTTTTTTTTTACCACAATTTAGTGGATGTTATTTAATAAAAAAGCACAATACCAACACATTCGCAAACTATGGGGTCTTTGTCTTCCGTGACGCACATTAATCCATTCAAGTACGTGTTGGCTTTCTCTTTTCTTCTCATTGTCCCCACACTCATGGACACTACTGCCTGCAGGGAAATGAGAACGTCATTGTCTTTCCCTTCCCATACCCACCAGCATCTTGAACAAATCCCAGTCTGGGCCAGGGCAGCTGCTAATGGACGTCCAGGGCTTTGATGTGGGACAACAAGAACAATCCTTGGAAGGCGTGGCCACTGATTACACCCTCACTGTCTACCTGTTTCTTGGGAAAGATCGGCGAGTTCTGAGAAGAAGCTAGTCTGGAGCATTGTCACTTTAGGGACTGGGGTTCCTCTGAGTGGCCTTGTGTCCTGAGGAACTGTCCTTGAACTGAATGGGGACCGGGCTCGGAGTGTGTTAGCTGGCGGCTGATGTAAGAGCAAACAACGGTTGTCCTCAGGGATTCATTAAATAGTACATTGGGCTATTATTTAGAGTGTCGCTTGTGGAAACACTGTCACACGTGCCAAACTGTCGCACAACACTCATGTATGGAGTTTAGTCACAGAAAATTAGTCATATTCTGGCAATGATACAGTTGCTCTGCATGCAACTTAAGCACTTATGTAGGTACTACTATTCACAATTTCTGTCTTGCATAAATCATAAAGAAAAATGCATTAGTAAAAAAAATAAATGTCTATCAACAGATCAGAGCATTTTGTTTGTTGAATATTTAATTTGCCATTTTTTTGTTAAAGTTTCTTTGGTTATTTCTATACATATGAGTCTTCTTACATTGTATATGTTCAAAAACAAAACAAAAAACTTTGAAGTAAACAATTTATGTCCATGTAATACTGTTTTTACTAAGCAATCTGCACAAACATTTTATAAAGAATGTAGTTTTACCACTACTTTATCCTCAGAGGAGCAGGAGGAAGTGTCTGGGGAAAGGTCACTGGGGACTGAGTTGCATAGTACGACTCAAACTCACTATTTCTACTTTATTTCTACTAATTTTTTTATATGTTTACGTTCCTCAAAAACACTAACAGATTTATTTGGACTAATTCCCAAATCTTATTTGATATATTTCTGCTGCTGACTAACGCAACTACACAGTTTGGGGGAACGGGAACAATGACACACAATGCATGGAAGCAGCTCCCAGATTATATCCTTCCTTTGAAAAGGCGAGAGCTACAACAGAATAAGAGAAGGAGTCCTTTTTGCCCCTGGACCCACTCTGTGTGAGAAGATCCTGTCGTTTTAGAAAGACGCACACCTGACTGCCACCCATGGACAGTTCCCAGTCCGCCTCCCGCTCATTGTCAACTCATTTCCACTGTCCACTATTCTTCATAGTCAAGCTGAAGTCAAGAATATATTTAGGAAATACTTAGAGTGTCTGTAGTTCCTTAGTAGTTCACAAAGGTCGTAAGTTGCATAGGAAACAACAACTATCACGAAAAGCATGTAGATTTGTCATTATTTGAACGAATTAAAATCAAATCAAAAATCAATCACTTCAATAGAACACCCAGTCTCTGGAGTTACATATTGCATTTCTGCAAATAAATCCTTTTAAATATCCACAGCCATGAGGTGGAGTACACATTGCAACAGGGCCCTGTTCATCTGGGGGCTTAAGCAGGAAAGGTTATGTGGACCATGCGTCACCATAGATGATTAGAAACAGCAGTGCTCTATCAGTACAACTATTCCGCAATTCCCAGTCACACAGCAGATTACTCTCTGACCTGCAAGCTGGTCTACGGCAGCAGAGCTTCTCGGCCCCGGCCCCGACACTGAGCCCGAAGAAAACAAACAGAATACAGACAGAGAAAATGCTCAGTCTCTGTGAATTCTTAAAAATTAACACACTGCACTGACAAAAAACCCTGCTCCAACATGCATTATCGAGTAAAGTATAGTGTCTCCAGTGGAGTTGTTGGGTCAGTCAATTCAACAAACACTTGATCTGTTAGGGGGCCCCCTACAGGCAACAGGCCCCTAAGCAGCCGCTTAGTTTTGCTTATACACTGGCTTGCATAGGAATGCTAGCCTACAATCAACACAGAACATGTAGGCTATGGGTTTCTTTTCATTTAATATATTGTATTCTTTTTACATAGTTTCTTTTTATTATAATGGATACTAAAATGAATACAGGCAGTCAATACTCCAAATTTTCACAAAATGTCACTTTAGAAATGCATTTTAAACATAATATAATGATGTTATAATAATAGATGCAAATGTTGAGGCCCAGTAAGCTGTGCAGTTTTGCTTGAGGTTACTATCCTGGACAGAAATCCATTTTTTTTTGGTAAAAAATTAGCCTGGTCTCTTTTGATCAGTGTTTGCTTTCCAGGGGACAGTACAAATGGACAGACAGAGAAGAAACAAGATGAGCGAGAGGAGAATGATATTAATTGGGCAAATGACCCAAGCCAAAATCAATCCTGGGTTGTCAAAGTATGTAGAATGCATTCTACCAGGTGAGCCACCGAGGTGTCCCAAATGGATGCAGATTAAAGACTTTTAAAGATTTAAGACTTGTTTTACTTCATTGTATGAACCCCGCCCCGTTTTAGGTAACAGTTATAATTGGTTGATGGTGTTGAGCTTGGGTGGACGATACGCTAAATGAGTGGGGATTCAGACCCACTTGATTTCACTAAGAAAGTCAGTGGGGTCTGGCTGGCCAGGCTACTAATTGACTATTGCAAGGTAAGAAGAGGCTTATTTAGCAACATATTTAGTAGAACTGCTCGGAGTGGTTTTGTATTCAGAAGAACTGTCTTTTACTTAAACTGTTTGGGATTGAGCTGACAGCCAGTTAAGCACAGATGATTGGGTTAACCACCTGCCAGTAACTACCTATCCCAAAGTTATTTTATTCATTCAGAGCAGAAGCCTGTAACTACTACTACTGCCACACCATTGGTCCAAACCTGAATGTGGCTCAGTGAAAGTTATATTGCTTTGAAAGGGATAAATTAAATTGCTGTGAGTTTGCGATCATAAAAATCATAGCTGTTTTACAAGGTAAACTGACCAGGGAACAGCAGTGTGGTCCTGACTGGACAGGAATGCCTAGCTGTTTACACATAGTGCACACAGGCATGCAGTGGAGAACATAGAAAATATGTGTTTTTCTTTGTACCATGTGCTAAGTCATTATCATTTGCTACTGCGTACTTAGATTTAGCAACTTCTCCACTTTAAATTCCCTTCATGTGTCCTTTTAACCAGAAGCAAATGTCTCTCCACCTCAAATTCATTTAAGACTGAGGAGGTGTTGTTGCATATCAAGAGCCTCCCCCATTCTCTCCCACTGGCAAAACCCTCTGCCAAAAGCAAACTTTGCCAGCTTGGTAGCCAAACAGTGGATGTCCTTTTTCATTTCTTGGGTGGATAATGGAACCATTATTGTATGCTTGATTGAACACTTTAAACTGAGCTTGTCTGAATACATTTCCTGGTATGCTGCCACACAATCCATTTTTTAAAGTGAAGACAGATGGATGATGCAGTATTCAGAATGCACAGTGATACCTGGGGCTCAGTACTAGTGTAAGATTTAAGGAGGGCTCTTAAAAGGTTGAACTCAGCTGCCCACACTGAGGCCTTCTTATAGCCTGACAACTCCTCTTCTCTGAAAACAGCAAGTTTACTCTGGAGTCAAGTCAGTACTGCGCCCATTTAGAAGCATTTTTATTGTCAAAAGAGATAAAAAAAAAAGACTACCTAATACTGCATAGATAAGCCTTGGAGTAGTCCCAACACTGTGATGCAGTTACTGAACAGTGGAGCTAAAGTAAGAAATCTGTTTATTGGATGACAGAGAACCCTTACTCAGGTGACAAAAGGTCATTAAAAAAAGAAAAAAAAAATGCTTTGGCACTAGTATGACAGCACTGCTTTTGTAGCCGAAGCCACCTTTTCAGGGCTTACCTAAGAGTGGCTGTAGAAAAATAAAAAGTTTGTGTTGCAAACTGTAAACAACGTAATTAAACTTGGGTGTAGGGCAGTTTAATTTAGCCTCCTTTTAGCAATCATGGGTTAGTCTATTTATTTACTTTTTCTTGAAGTGGCAGCATGGCCAAACAGCTTCAGCCCAAACGTGTGCTCGGTGCTGTTTATAATCTTTCTCACAGTGGAATCTTGCCCTGACAACACTTTATTAAGAGGCCAAGCATTTGTCAGCATGAAGTAAGGGAACTAATCATTGAGTGAGGAGGTGAGACCTGTGGTAGACAATTCAATCTGTTTATGGTGATAACTGACAAAGAGTCCTGGCACTCGCTGTGCTGTGTGCATAGAAACAAAACACAGAGGCAAAGGCACATTCATTAGTTGAAGACAAAACTAAGTGACTGTTGGAATGGAAAAAGTTTCTGTTGGCGAGTCTAAACAATGCAACTAAAGTTTGGATGAAAGTAGGTTTCATTTGGCCCAATTTAAACCATTTTGAGATATGGCAGGTCAGGCAAAGAAAGCAAATAGGTTGTTTTAGCTTGAGCGTGTGCACGTCCCTGCTGATACCAGACTTTGCTGCTCCAACCTCAGAGCAAATCCTCTATTATCTTTGCATTGACAATTTTATTGTTTTGTGCTGTTTTGCTGTTTAAGCAGTTGTAGTCAGTGCTGGAATAGACACTTTACTAGTACAATTTTCTGCCACCAGCAGACCAACCAGCAAATGGTTGGGTCCCCTGTTCGAATGGGAACAGTCCTGGGCTGAACATTCACATGTATTAGGATCCTTGATAACAGGCTCCTTTGGTGCTCACCCGGTAGAGCGCATACCATATACTCAGGAGACTCTTGGGTCATTTGGCTGATGTCATTCCCCTCTTTGTCTGTCTACTATTCTATCAAACAAAGGCCCCCAGAAATTATTTAAAATAACATGAAGGTATTAGGTAATTAAACAGTTTATTTCTGTTTTCTTTTGTTAAAATAAAAAGGCTGTGTACAGGATTTTATGTAGGTATGCTAGGTGCTACTCTATTTAAGTCATTTTACATTGTTAGATCCCTTCCTTTAAGTCATAACCCAACCCCTACTAAATGTTAAATACAAATTATTCATGCCATTTTCCAAAAACATTTATTTTGCAGATGTAATTTTTTGGAAGAATTATAAACATTTCATATGGGTGACTGGTTTAGGCCAAGAACGTGGTTAGCCTAAAGTATTCCCATGCTGAGTTTGAACTACTGCAGTGTCTTGGTAGAAAGCTCCCATTAACATATTGGCCTCAAACAGCCTCCTGCTTCTGTAGTTGATCTCTTTAACTATGGGACCTTACGCTGGAGCAGCCTGAATAGCTTTTATTCCTCACTAAGGGGGTCTTTGGAAAAAAAATTTAACCAAAAAATGGCGGGTAGTTTCTGTGCATTTCTGTAGTTCAACAGCATCAGTTAGGTAAAAGAAAAGTCGAGGTGACCTTTTAAAATACCAGGATATTTGTAATTACAGCTTGTGGTATTTATACTTTAACCTTATTTTATTGGAACAGCTCAAAGGTGAAGCCAAGCAGTGGCAGATGTTTATGTTCTGTTTATGTCTCATTTCCATCTGCTCAAGGGCGCTCATGAATTTTGTAACCTAGATTGTTGTTTTGATTGCATACATTCAGGAGGGGACATCATTGATGTGACATTTATAGTGATTAGTGCACAGTCTGTGGTGATTACTCTCATAATGCGTTGCTATAACCTCATTAAACAGAAGAACATTTATTAAACTGGCCCATAACTCTTTTATTTACCAAACCAAATGAAGATGACTCAAACATTTGGTGTTTGATTTGATTTCAATACTTTATTGATCCCCAAGGGAAAGTTTATTTTGTGTGGATCATAAGACATAGACACACCAAGATTACAAGCCCATTTTTTTATTCAGGTGCAATGATCTTCAGGAAAATAAAATAGAGTATTGCAAATGTACACACATAACAAGTACAGTTGCTGTTACAACATACGTAACATAAGCATACAGACATCAAGACAAAAACATGATAACAGCACACGTGGTCACGTGATGGGATTTTTAGTGGTTTATTTACGGGGGGGATTAGAGGAAAGAGTCAGACATTTGTCAAATGGTAGTTTATATCTTTATTACAAACAATTTTTTTGCTATTTAAAACTTGATGGAGAATTTTAATTTATAGTTCTGCAATACATACAAAATGGGCAAAAATTCTAATTGTCTTAATAGTGTCTTGTGTTTTTTTTTTTTTTTAATTGTACCTGCGTTACTCACCCATCTACAATTAAGTCTAATTTCTCTTGATTTTAGTGTAATTTGGAAAACATACAACCAATCAGAGAAAGTCGGCCCGTTTGTGGGAAAAGGTAGGATTGATTCCTTTGTAAATTGTTCCAGACCCACTTAACTAAAAAAGAGAATGGCTGACAGGAAAAGCTAGTTTGTGAGAGAAAAAACTTAGATGCTTATAAGTAATGTCAGAACCCTCCTGAGTAAGAACGACGAGTTGGCAGTGCTAAGCGGCATTAAAAATATTTAAATAATAGTGCCAACATATAGTAGCTAAATTTAGTATGATGCTAAGTCAGACCTGTCCCTGATGCAGGTTGAACTCGCAGGGCTGCTCTTTGTTACAGAATTTCTAGGTACAGCCAGGGGCCAGAAGGAGTCTGGTTTGGGGACTAGATGTTCTCACCTATGCTTTTTGCAGATGATGTTGTCCTGTTGGCTTCTTAGAACCAGAACCTTCCGCGTCCACTGGGGCGGTTTGTAGCCAAGTGTGAGGCGGCTGGGATGATAATCAGAGTTCCTCCCTCCAGTGGAGGAGTTCAAGTATCTTAGGGTCTTGTTAATGAAAAGGGGGAAGGATTGAACAAGATAATGGCAAGTGGATTGGCAAAGCTTCCAAAGCAATGTGGCCGCTGTACCAGTAGGTTGGAGAAAAGATTGACCAGTTGATCTATGTTCCTACCCTCACTTATGGTCATAAACTGTGGGTCAAGAACTGAGATACAAGCAGCTGAAATGCTTTAACTCTGAGGATGGCTGGTCACTTCCTCCCTACTCCCTACTACAGGGTGAGGAACTTGGTCTCTCGGAAGGAACTTGGAGAAGTCAACTGTGGACAGAGGCCTCGGAGCTTACCCAGGATGCGCTCGAAGGACGCACTCAAAGGACGCACTCAAAGGACTGTGTGTCTTGGCCTCGCCTCAGTAATTCCCTGACAACTCTGGAGGAAGTGTCCAGGGAGAGGAAAGTCTGGGCTTCTCTGCTTTAAAAGAAGTGAAACAAGATGGATGGCGATTGAGATAAATAGTTATGATTGCTCAGGTAGGATTGATTCCATTGGAAATAGTTTTGAATGGGAGGGGTTACAGACTCACCTCACTTGACATAGAAATAGAATACATCTGGCTGGTCATTCTAAGTGCTTCCAGAGAGGGAATGAAACATAGTGGCTTAGAAGTAATGTGAGACAGATGAGCTGTCAGTGCTGTGCAGCATCAAACAATGTAGCTAACGTAACAAACTAACATACTAAATTTGGTATGTTGCTAGTGTCTGTGTATAGCTAATGTGGCCGATGGAATGAGGCAGAGATGCAAAAAAACAGGAGTACAGCAAAAGAAGTGTCCAGCTGTTGAGATGTGCCAAACAACACAGACTACAGACGCTTCCATGTGATTTAGCAGATGTGGGAAAATGTGTGGAAAATTAGATAAATGTCTGTGGAGATTTTAAGTCATCCCACATTATCCCCCCAAAAAGTTTAGAAGGCATCAGGACATAGTTTTGAAAGTAAAAGACGTTTTATCCCTTCTTGTGCATTAGTAAATACAGCTTTCTCATTAGTAACCACTCAGGCAAATAAACTCATTTTGTTTCAGTTAAAGTCATTACAATATTTTATTTCAGGAAAAACAATAATTTTGAACAAGGAGTGCTAAGAGGAAACATTAACATTTCTAACATTTTCCCCCTACTGTTCCAAGTAAATTAAGTCTTCATTAGCGCTGTTTCACTCAGCCGCTTCACCAAAGGGACACGTGGCAGACGCTGTTCAATCAAGCAGACACCTCTTTATATGTAAATGCTGTCTGAGCCAGTTTTACCACTCATTTGATCTTTTTTCAAGTGCTGGGAGAAATGTGCTTGAAGCCGGAGAGCAGATGTGGTCCACAAATCAAAGCCATCAAGCCCAAAACCATTCATTGTGACAGGCCTGAGCCAAGTCAAGGGCATGCCTTCCAGACTGGATGATTCAGGTTTGTTTACTTTGGATGGTCTTATTTGTCGCATCCTTTCTCAATGGATCACTTGTGCTTCCACATGAGTGCCATTTGCATACTAATACAGTGTTTTCCACGAGCAAAAAGCACCTTCAAGTTAAACTGGTTGAGGTTTTGTAACAAGAACTCAATTTTAACTCAATCTGATAGTGGTGAGTGGTGGATTTGAATAGAGATTGTTCGTAAACAAGCACACACACAATGCTTTCTTTCCTCATTGGAAAAAATTGTTCCTCAAATTTTTCCGCCTTGATTTGGACTCCGCTGTATCCAAGAGACGGATTAAACAATTTCTTACATAACACATAGAAGAGGGCCAAACATAACAAAACAATGCCCTCAAATCAGATAATACAGCCTGTTCACACAGTTGACCTTCTCGTACTGCACAAGTAGCTAATATTAATTATGCTGCCTAACTTCAAGAGCCTCAGGAAAGAATATGCACATTTAGTTGCCAAGAAGACTAAAATATATTATGTATACTGTATGTGACCATGTCGCCTGGTGCATCAGGAGGAGTATTGTTGTTGTGAGGTTTTGTGGCCTAAAGTTACTCTTCTATAAAGAGTCTTAAATACATTAAAATATTTATTTAACATAGAAAAGAACTTGATTATATTCCAGATCAAATAATCTACTAAATTCGTTTTTTATTTTTTATTTTTTACAGATACATTATTGTTCAAAATAATAGCAGTACAATGTGACTAACCAGAATAATCCAGGTTGATCATTGGCTGAGCCTTTGCCATTCTGGTTTGATTCATTTTGATGGTTGTCTTCCGTTTTCATTCCACGTCTCTCTGGTTTTGCTCTCCATGTTAAGGCATTTGAAATCATTTTAGCTTAACAGCCTATAATTTTTTGCACCTATTTATAGGTTTTCCCCTACTCCAATCAACTTTTTTAATCAAAGTATGCTGTTCTTCTGAACAATGTCTTAAACGACCCATTTTCCTCAGGCTTTCAAAAGCATGTTCAACAAGTGCTGGTGGCTTCATCCTTAAATAGGGGCCACATGATTCACACCTGTTTTTTCACAAAATTTATGACCTCAGTGATTGAATGCCACACTGCTATTTTTTTGAACACACCCCTTTCAACTAATTGCCCAATTGCACAGCTCTAAGAGCGTACATATCATGAAAGCTGGGTCTTGTTTGTTTTCTGAGAATCTACTGCACCTACTGGTAACTTGTTTGCCACTTAGCAATAAAAAATATACTAAAAACCTGGATAATTCTGGTTAGTCACATTGTACTGCTATTATTTTGAACAATACTGTACATATCTTTTTGCAAGCACTACAGTATATGCAACATTCAGTTCTTTTAAAACATTGATAAGGCAATACTGTATCTAAAGTTCCAAACACATGACTTCCATCTATCCTGCATTTTGTCTGGTTATTGACACTATCATGGAAAATTCTACCCATTTTACAGAGAACGTGTTAGGTTTCTGTGATTGACCCATGTTAGATTCTCGCTACACACCCTTCCCTTACTGCTGCAGCCTCCCTCTTTCTCCAGCTGTTCAAATAAATACAAGCCAATAACCTAGGATCCTCCAAGGTTTTAATTATACAGGACCTGAAGTGTCATGGAAATGAGAGCTTGACTGAACCAAGCACCACATTTCACTCCAAATAACAACTATTTGGAGAAAGTAAAACGACTGATAGGAAACGTGACTACTGACAAAGCACTTGTCCAAATATTTGGTTAACACTTTGTTGAACCCAAAATAAGGAAGGTATGTGCTTGGTGTTATTCTAACTGCTTCCTGTGATTGTCGTGTCAAGAAAACCAAACTGGAATAGAACTGCAATAAAACAAGACTACATTTATGATATCAAATCCTGATCAAATACAATAAGGAAACAGGGGCTTGTGGAGAGGAAGAAATGCTTTTAGTCACAAAACCCAAAGTTTGACAGAGTTGACTTGCGCTATCAACTGGTATTATGGGCAATCCATTAAGTGTAAAAATATACAGACGCAGATCGCGAAGTGACTGCAAGCTTTTTCAGAGGTCAGGGAGGTCTGTATAGATATGGCATTGTCTTTGTGCATGTTCAGGGCATACCTTACATTCAGCAACCCACCCACAAAGGATTAGGAATCTCCAGGATGGGATGACTGTATAGTATTTCTAGAACATAAGTGATCTTATAAAAGAAGAGTTGGAAAACATCTTTTTGTTCAGGAACCTTATAAAAGATCCCCCCAAGAAAATATTTATGAAAAGATTATTTGGTTACATATTTATTGCTTTTGGAAAAGGCAAGGCAAGGCAAGGCAATTTTATTTATATAGCACAATTCATACACTGGTAACTCAAAGTGCTTTACAGGAATAAAAGACAATTTACAAGATTTAAATTAAGAAACATAATAAAAAATTTAAGAAAAACATTTAAAAAAGAAGAGGGTAGATAAAAAAAAAAAACTTTAGGTTGTAGTGTAGGCGGAGCTAAAGAGGAAGGTTTTTAACCACAAAGAATATCAACATTCAATTGTTATTTTAAAAATCTTAAAAATCCCTTTGGACAGAGGTTCCACTGTCTCTGCTTGTCACTGTGAAGTGGCTGATGTCCCACATTGTCAAAACAAACTTCTTGTTGTGGTTTTGTATGGTTTTGTATTTTTTTGTATGGTTATGTCTTGTATTTTATTTCTTCCAAGATGGTGGCAAGGACAGTGATGGTTGGCCAACTTTACTTGTGTTCTTGTTGACTTGAGATAAGCTATGGGCAACTAAAAGGCAAAATGTTTTGTCTCTAATTCCAAGAGACTTGATCAATTCTGAGATCAACTGGTAGGAGAGCTGAGGTTATATCTCTAGAGGAGGAGTTTCCCTGAAACCAAACCTGATGGACCAGGCTGTTCTGGTCTCAAGGTTGTTGGCTCTGAAAGGGAAGTGTGATTCCTGATGTGAGTCGTCACATTAATGACTCTCACATCAGGAACTCCTCCCTCTAGAGATATAAGCTCATCTGTCCTACCAGTTGATCTAAGAATTGAATAAGTCTTTTGAAATTAGAGACAAAACAATGCTTTTACTTTCACCTTTTTTTCAAGATGTTCTGGATTACTGAGAACCTTCACAGACACAGAAGACAAAACCTATTCAGAGGCATTATTTTTTCTTTTAGCAGGCCACAATCCCTCCTATAAACGCTAAGCTAAGAATTAGCAATGCATACATCAAGAATGTATCCAAACAGAGGAATGTACCATCGCCTTGATTTATCTGGTGTCTTGTAAAGGTGTACTAGCATGTCAGAGAGACCTCTTCCTCCTATATGATTGTTTTAGGCAGTAATAACTGATTAGCAAGTGATGGCAACCTTTGTTTGAGACCCCTTGCTCCAACGTTTTACAGTTGAAAAAGCTATAATCCCATAGGCATTGCTCAGAAGGTGCACACATTTATTGCCAAACCATTTCACAACAATTATTCTATCAGCAGACATGGAATCGTAAGCTCCACATTCTTGTTTCACTAGCCTTTTGTCTGACTTCAAAGAAGCACACCCTATGCGGTTTGATGGAACGATGCCAATACATTTGACACTCAAGAGAGCAATGCAGATGGTGGACCAAGTCAAAAAATAGTTCTAACTTAAGACTGTGGCTGTAATATAGTTTTGCAAAGCATTGTCACCACTTAGGCTCCATGAGGAAGCATTTGTTTTTCATTCAGAGACACATTGAAGAATGTTGATGCAGCCTGATAGAGCAAGAAGTTATGCATGATGCCTGAGGAACTGGCTCGACAGGAAATTTTAAACTTATCAGGTTTGTTGCCAATGTATAGCTGGATTGTATTCCTTGTACAATGTATTCCTTGTACTTTTATATGCTACCATATGCCTCAAATCTCAAAGATAATTCCTCATTGTCTTCATGTTTCCAAATTCTTCTTGCTTTGTTTGGACCTGGTTGTAAACTAGGGTTATGGGTTTCCTGTTTCCTCTCCTGGGACAATGTTTTTAGTGCTTTTTTGTGGAGGTGGTGGGAGAAATGTACGTAGGCAACTAGGGAGTCAGATACCTCCCCTTGGGGAGGATGATAACCATTTTATCATCATAATCTCTGAAATTGGCATGAGTCTTGAGGATTTTCTGTTACCAAGGCCAGAAGAATGCATGGTCGTGGGCCATTAAATGATTTCACATGCATCTATTACAAAACAAAAAGAACAGATCTTAGCAGTATCTCATACAAACTTAAAACTTAAAATCATAGTGTGTTAGCATTATAGCAAATAAAAAAATCACACCTATTGAAATTATTTATAACCTGCTTGTGATATAATAACATTTACCGTATAATATTAATACATTAGATTAGATTAAACTTTATTGTCATTACACAAGTACAGGTACAAGGCAACGAAATTGTTCAAAAGTTTAGATTTTTTTTGTAAATACATATTATTTATATGATTAGCACAGTTATGTTAGCTTTAATATAAGTAATGCAGAGACCGTTTGGTGGAGCAAATTTTAAGGAGATAATTTTTATTTTTTTTCAAAAAATTGAGATCACAAGATGGCTGATTTTTTTGTGCTGCCATTTCTTTTCTTTTTTTCCCCCCAGTTTTTAACTAAATAAATAATAAAAACAGAATAGGCTACTTTCATTAAATATTAAACATTGACAAAAAAGGGTTTTAGGCTGATTGCACCTACCATTTAAATAAATGTGCCATATGTTGTAACAAAATAGCAAAACCATTATAATTCATTCACTAAAAGAGAAAAAAACGAATTACCAAAACAAATATTGTCATGTTGGTTAATTAATTAATTAATTAATATTCATTATTCCTTTTCTTTACTATATTCACAATCCAAATTTACATCCCAGTATACCTGTATATAAAACATATGTTTATATATATATTTTTTTTAATTGTTGTAAAGTTACCACACTCTTCATATTAATCAGTCCATTCCATAGTATCACACCATTTCTGGTAATACACTGTTTCTTTAAATTATGTTCTCCCCTTAAATTTTACCGCCCCTGTCTATTTGCGAACATTTTTTAGATGTTGCTAGGGAGTTGGTTATTTTTTGCTTTATAAATAAATTGAATAATACTAAATCGTGGAATTTTAGAACCTTACATTTTACAAACAATGGGTTTGATGGATCTCTATACCAACAATTACTGATAACTTTAAGAGCTATTTTTTGTAAATTAAATATAGGCCGTAAGTAAGTCGACATAATTTCTGCACAATCATGGAATTGTATAGAGTAAGATTTATTTAAAAGGTGTTTTACCATATGTAATATGGCAATGGCTTTGACGATTTTTCCTTTTTCTTTATCAATTTTAACTCCTAAAATGTGGTTTCCTTAATCTTTTGAATATCAGTCTATTTTTATTAATTTATCAACATTTTTTTTGTCATTGAATAATATAACGTTTTTTTTTTTAATAGAGTTAATGAGAGTTAATTTTTTTATATTGAGCAATTGTTTTACCTTTTAATGCTTTGTTTATCACCTTTGTTACTTCTTGTGTATTCCCTCCAGAATATACAAGACAGAGTGACATCTGGTGGATTCTTTGAGCATAGCATATTTTCAACTATGGGTTAGAGACTCTATTGTCTGAATTTAGGTCTGTTCTCCCCTTCATAAAATATAAAGACTCAAAATGGGGTCTAAGGTTTTTCTTACAGGAAGTTAAAGGGTTATAAACGTCACACAAGCACAAATTTAAAAAACATGAAATGCGTCCCATTTGGAAAAGGAAATACAGACCAAAATATTGACCAATGTTAGCATTTATCTAGCAACTGGCATCAGTTAAAAAGAACCAATGGCCGACTAGTGAGCTGTGTTATAGACATTAACAGAGATTAATTCTACTGACTATAATATGTACCACACAAGGTCCTAACATAGTGAGTACCACGCTCACTGTGAAATAAAAACCAAAAAGCACATGGCTAATTAGCATAACTTACAGCAAACACATGTTACACACTATTTGAGAAACTTAAAACTAAAGAGGCTCATGTGGCATTGTAGATAGTTGTGCAGTGGACTCAAAAACTAGCACAAGAAGTAATTTTTACAGTGTTAGATAGAGACAAACCCAAAGAAACCCATTCAGAAAACCATGTAACGTTACATTTCTTTATTTAGCAGTTTAAAAACCTACAGGCCTTAAAAAAGAGTTAACAGTTCTATTGGTATCTACAGCAGTATCTTTCAAAAACTGCTCTCTACCAGGTGAGCTACGTCTAATTTTTAGTTGATTCTAAATAAAACCCAGATCATAGTTTAAAATGTGGTTTAGAAATTGGGTTTGTTTTGCATACATCAGGGATTTGGCCTGGATAATCTGCTGTAAATTTGAAATACTGTAGTCGGAGGAATACGCAAGAAGTTTTTATTGTGGTGCAAAGTCGCATTTATTAGACAGAAAACAGACATTTACAGATTTACAATGTATATAAATCTTGCTGAGCCTTAAACCCTTATATCTTAGGATTTTAAGGTCTTGCATATCTTGGGTGATCATAACAATCTGAAAAACCGTCTTGTGGAAAAGTATATCTTTAAATCTACCATCCGTCACTTGGTGAGAGAGGGAGTTACGTTTGCGCCAGATCCTACATTTGTGTGTCCTTGATTTGGAGTTATTATTAGGGAGTAGTGGGTGAAATACTTGGTAGAAGTGTGTCCAGCCTGTTAACCTTTTGGAAACAGGACTCATGGGAGAAAACACATTTCCCTTTCCAAAACACATGTGGCCCTTTCCAATTTTAGCAACAAGGTGGGGGGTCAACCCTCACGGACACAATACAACAGCGAGAGTTCACACAGTCCAGGTCAGATTGACTCCCATCACCAGTCGAATAAACACGGAACCCGAAACAACTTCCTCAAAAGATTGCATTGTTTTCCAAGGACTTCCTCTACATTATGTTTAGTGATTGCATCCAAATCCAAAACATGTGTGCATGAATGGTTTTTTTTTCATTGTGGACAACATAGTAGTGAAATGTCTCAGTTAAATTCCACTCATTCCATGTGGAGGCTGAGGTTTCAAATGCACACTGAATGTTCCTGCAGCAGGAGATAAAGATAAGCTCATGGTTACGGGTCAGTGATGTAAGTCTCACCATTGCCCTCTAGTGAAAGCAGAGTCATTAGTGTGATCTTAGGGTCGAGCTGAAATCTGCTCTGGGGGAAAGACATTCTTCTATTTTTCAAGAGCTTCAGCAATTTATTTTGATAGAGAGGGAGAAAATACAAACTGCAAGAACATATTGTTAGCAAAGGGTGTGCAGACAAATATTAGGGAGGTGTGCTTTTTGATGTCCATGTCATTTCTTATTTGATGTTGCAACATTCAGTATAATCACATTGAAATTCTTGTCCCACCACCCCACAGAGCCAACAGAAGTGGAGGTTTTGTTACTTCCTGTTCCTATAACAGCTTGGAGCAGACAAACTGAGCACTGTTGGAGGAGAAGTACACAGTTCTTGCATAAAGATTTGATACATGAACTAAATTTACATAAGCTTATGATATACTGTACAAATAAACCAGCAACATTTTTTGAGATATTCTATAAGTGATAATAGTGAGCAGAATATTAAACAGGAAAGAATTCTTGAGTCCTGTTGATTTTTTACACCTAAAATTAATTAAAACTTAATGGCTCACTTGACGTGTCTCAGCTCTTTACTGTACTACTGCTGTTTGTGATCACACATGAGACTCTAAAGGGAGCCAGTCTCTTTTTTTTTTAGATTATATTTGAGGCATTTTGCCTATATTTGACAGTCAGTGTAGACAGACAGGAAACAACGTGATTAAGGGGAATGTCATTGGGCAAATGACAAGAGCTGAACTTGAACCCAGGTCACAAATCCATTGTGGTAGCGTACAGGCCCACCATTATGAAAAGCAGAGGTGGAAAGAGTAATACAATTTTGTACTCAAGTAAAAGTAAAGTTACCAGTCTAAAAATCTACTCAAGTTAAAGTAAAAAGTAGCTCATTAAAAATTTACTCAGAGTAAAAGTTAATGCGTTACTTTTTTTTAAACAGCTGGGGTGGGAGTAGTGTAGTTCAAAAAAAGACAAGATAATATAAATCCCCTGTACCTGTGACCTTCTGGACTTCATTGAGGAGAAGAAATCTTCTTTTGATGAATGTTACTCATCTTGCTCCACCGCTGCCTCTGCCATCTGGTCAAGGTGTTGTCTTACATAGACCAGAATTTCAAAATGCATATTTGATATTTCTGTTAATACAGAAACTGCAAAGATTAATTTTACAACACCTACAACATTATTCTACAATGTCTCCATCGTTCCTGTCAGTTTAGCGCGTTTGTTCTCCCGCCCATCAATCAATCAGTGGAGTAATTTCGAGTAGCGATTTTTTCCCCATTTGATTTTTTATTTTTTTTTTTTAAATGTAACGAAGTACAATACTTCAAACAAATTATACTTAAGTAAAAGTAAAATTACAGATTTTAAAAACTACTTTAAAAAGTAGAAGTACACAAAAACGCTACTCAATTACAGTAACGCGAGTAAATGTAATTCGTTACTTTCCACCTCTGATGAAAAGTGTGTCACTGTCCAAATATTTCCAGTTTTAATCTTAACTTACTATGCAATGAATAAATAAAAGCGCTAAGGAACACTTATTTGTGATGTTTTAATAGAAACTAAACCGATCTTTACCCTAATGCTTTGATGGAGGCCACTGTCGTCTTTGTCATTTTGTTAGGACTGTTGAGACTAAAGTTTCTCATCATATGTTTATGAAATTTTAAAACAACAACAAAAATACTCATACTGTATGGTGCAGTTCTTTTTCTTTTTATTAACTTTTTAACAACACAACACAGAACATACATTTTTCTCACTCAAACAAAGTCTCAACCTTTTATGGAGCTTTTCATCTTCAACTTTTTTTTATTTCACTTTAGAGAGACCTTTGATATTTAATCAGTATCTGAATGGAGATGTGTCTGCTGGAAATTGAAATGACACCTTGATCCAGAATAACACAATTTGAAATAAAGCTAAATTAATGACCAAATGTGTCACTGTCAGATGTGAACAAAGCAGTCCTTTAAGATCTAGAACCACAGATACTTCAATCTCATCTGTCTTTGATATTATATTTTTTTTATTTATTTTGAACCCTAGTTTTTTCAAGGTTATATTAATGTGAATGATATTTAATAAGTCACATTCAGACTCTAGGGGTGGGCGATACTAAAAGTTTTTAATTAAAAGGAGCTAAGTGAGCCTGAGCAGAGTGAGAGAGGAGCGCTGTTTGCACATAAGGACTGAGAGAGAAAAATATCGATCTCATTACGTTAGTATCGATCTGATACTGATACTAACTTTGGCCTCGATACTAGATATATTTGCCCACCCCGACCAGAATCTAAACCTCACACTACAATATTCTGCATCTGTCATGTGACCACCCCTAGTGTCCAGCAGAGGGCAACAATGCATCTCTTTATTATGCTCCCATTATGGAGCTCCCACCTCAGCCTCAGAAAGCACTTGATTTATTAAACATGTATACATAGGCTGCAGAATGTAGGCAGTGTTATGAATACTGTTGTTCTTTTATTCATATGTTTTCATAAGCCACTAATCAACAGGAACATCAGGGTTAGTAAGGTTTAAGTATTCTAGTACAGTTACAGATTACATATTAGGAAAATATGTAACGTTTATGCTATCTGAAAACTATTGTTTTACTATGCAGTAAAAGCCGAAAAGCCCGGATGTAACCGCCATTTTATTGCAATGTCAAAATAACAATATTGGTGAATAGGGGACCAATGGGCGGAAGTTGTCCATAGTATATACTGTCATTGGTCCAAATGGACTCCTTAGTCCCTAACCCCTCAATCGCTAAGTAGCGTTTCACTATATAGAGGACAGCACAGACAGATAGAGAAACAGCTGTTTTTCTGTAACCATTAGTCAAGTGACTCTGGCGTACATGTTAAAAAAAAACTGCTAATAAAGACTGGATTATTGCAACTTTTTTATGCCTCAAGAGGAAAGCTCTCAAAGGTCCGTCTGTATGATTTAAGGTAAGCTAACACTAGTGATTTTACATCGTAGCTAATGGTTTATTAATAACAATTTACGACGGATTACGTTTCCACAGAATTTCAAACTCATTTAATTAAAACCTGTTGTGTTCAGTTTAAAGACATGTCACGGTCGCGCTGTCCGACAATTTGCAAAGTATTATGGTCTACTTTGACCGTCTAGCGACCATCGCTGCTCATTACTTTTACTAATGCATTGTGGGAAACTTTGAGTGCACTACATTTCAGTCACTGGACATTCGGACACCACTACAAAATAGCGTAATCACTATATAGTGAACTATTTAGTGATTAGTGTGTTGATTCAGACACAGCCTATGACTAGATTAAACTGACAGTCTATGCAGAAAAAACTGTCCACCTTTCCCTTTGCTATTAATGTTTGTTAACATATTAAACTATTCTAGCTCAGTTTTGTAGTGTAGCTAACCTCTTTTTAAACACCTTTTCTCCCTGTTCTTTCTTTATTTTCTCTTTTGATGACCAGATATTATTATTAATATTATTTTACTTTCTTGACACAAGAGATCTCTTTTTCTGACTAGAGGCTAAGCCTGTGAGAAAAAAAAAGTGGGGTATTTTGTACAAACTGCTGTGTTTTAGACTATTTTAATTTGGTAGTGGACTAAAAACCAAAGAAACCACAAAGGGATTTTTCTTTTACTCATGTCATGTAAAGCCTTCCTCGTTGTTTCATGCAGTAGTGAATTGGTCTCAATAACATGAACATTGCATGATCACTTCAGCTTCAAAACAAGCGCTGGTCTCAGACAGAAGGAGGAGACAGCACAGACAGGTTTCACACCTGTCAAGACTTGATCCAGGCCCAGGCACAGAAGACCAGGGACCAATGAGTTCGGGACTGTATTTTCATTCAATCTCCTGATCAGCGGCTGCGTCCCGGTGAGTTTCCTGTGTTCTGCTTCTAAAGCCCCACTTTCTCCTTTCTTAAGCTAAATTTTTACTCTTTTCTGCCTCAATCATAACATGTATATTTTTATTCAGCCATGCTCTGTCCCGGCTGTATAGCGTAATGATTTATTAAAAAAAAAAAAAAAAAGCAAACCAGTGCTTTTCAATAAAGCCGTGGTTGTAAAAATGTAAAAAAAAATTGTGTATACTATATTTTGTTGGTTAGTAATGTTTCAGGATACAAGTCCAAATTATTTAAAGAATATTTAAAATTATTTATTTTACATATTTTAAATAAAAGAATAATGTTTTTTATTAATAATTAGCAATTTAATGCGTGGCAATAACTTCACATCCTAATGGAATTAAATTTTGTGTGCATCAATCACTGCTTTGACGACTCGCTTTTTTTAACCACCACCCCTTGCAGCGCCGCACGGGCACGAGGTAGCTGCGTTGGGCACGAGATGGCAAATATACCACCGTCTTGATCACCCCAGGTCTGCGGAGGTCAAGTGAGGTCATGCCAACGGCACGGAGACAACCTGACAACTCACACTGTTATTGTTAATGGGAATAATGTCTGCTTTTACTGTTTCTGAGAAAAAATATTCTGACATGTAGATGGCATTACCTTAAGTACATCATTTCTGTTCTTTAATTTTATTATCTAATATATGTCTCAGAAAGAGGTTTGTTTTGTGAAGGTTTTTAAGGGAGTCTTGTGTTTTTTAAATCAAAGAAACATATTTTAAATTGGGAGTTTTACTAAAACCCTTTTTTAATGGAAATAAGTGGCAGGTTTTCAATGTAATGATGCATTTGTTCTGAAACCATTTTGTATGTAACTGAAACCAGACCATAAGATGTCACCTAGGCTGAATTACCAAGAATTCCCATTCCCACATTCCCACTAGTTTACACTGATGTCAACAAGGACGTTGGGAGTGTTGGGCACTAAACATCTTTAGTAGTTTATTAAATGGAATAGCCCCCCCATGCCTCCTCATCTTTGGTATTTGAGGTTTTTGAGGCTTGTGCGCTGGAGAGCTAGCAGTTGTACCCTTGTATAAACAAACCTGTAACCATGGCAATGCATTTCTTCTGTTGCAGTCTTTAAAACGAACAGATTGCAGACGCTCTATTTCTATCCATCAACAAACGAATGATCAAAAATGAGTTGCCTTCCATTTACAGATGAAAAAAATCTATTCTACGAAAAGGGGGGAAAAGTGTGCCATTCTACAGACTCTTGTAGATGTAAAATACAATATAGGTTATTTAAACTACACATAACAGCTGTGAACTGGCTTTGTTTTGAGGAGAGACTATATGCATTCAAGTTAGTTATCTAAACAACTAAAGCTAAAAAGACAAGCTAAAAACAGACAAGCTAAAAACAACCAGCGTTTCGGGTCACTGTCCAGATTGGGGCCAGTCAAAACAAAAAAGGTCAGACATCTGTTTCATATTTCTGTAATCAAGCTCTGAAATGTATTGAAATGAACTTGTCTGCCAAATGGGCTTCAGGTTAATTAGGAAACATCCTTTGATTAGTGTGTTTGTGTGTGTGTTTAGTCAATTTTAACCCATGTAATCTACCTTGCAACTATTTAAATCTTCATCTGTTACTGAGTACAACATATTTTCCGTATACCTCGGTCTCCTTTTGGTCAAAGTCGAATCCGTTCTTTTTAGTCATTGGGGAAATTTATATAGGCCTACTTTAGAACTCCAGTCCAGATCTTTCCTGTCGCACTGTTCTTACTCGCAAGATCCATTCAGCAGTGCTAAAGCACAAGAATGAAAGAGACGAAGTTCAAACTGAATAGCAAGATACTACACTGTAGGTATAACATTGCCACTTTTCACTGTTTTCATTTTAATGCCTCCTCTTTAATAGGCCTATTTTAGTTGGAGCCATTGCGAGCTGCATTAGCATTCAGTTGAGCTTGTGACTGTGCACAGCAATAAGGTTCCTCAGATTTGTGTTATGATTATCAGATTTTTTCTCACAGAGCAAAATATGCAGCCACAAGCTCAGGCCTTGCTTGTACTTACTTCTCTACCAGAAGTCTCTGACTGACTAAAATGGCAGCAACCAGCCGCGCAGATCGCCAGAACAATGCATTTTGGGCGAGACAGGTAAGTTATCCTACGTATATAGGCCACTTGGTATAAACTCTGCACTTCTTAATAAATAGGCTGGGTGTGCGTTTACAGGGGTGCACAGGTAGACACAGCAGTCTGGGTGTTGCTTGGTGTTAATCTTCTCCTACATCTGTGCCTGCGCTCTTTTTTACGTTAAGTTATTAACCCTAATACCCAGCTAAGGTTGGCAACTGAAACAACTACAAATATTGTGCTGACACATGCAAGGCATGGCGTGGCTGTAGGGAAATGTGTTTGTTTAAGATTTTTAAGTAAAGTTTTAAACCCTCCCCCACAACACCTGCCTGATCTCCCATGTTCAGATTATACAATAATATCGTTTCAATGTTTACAGATTCAATGTCATACTGGAGTCTATAAAAATACTTGTATAGTCTATAAAATATAATTATGAACTGAAATTCAAAATTTAATTCAATTGTTTTTATGACTCTTGGACTATCAACAGATAAACGAGCATTGTTTAGCATTTACTAAACAGCTTAAAATGCAATAAATAAATAAATGGCAGATGATCATTGTGTCCTGACTTATGACCCTGAGCCTTTCTGTGTGAAGGAGGTAACGGGTAGTAACCAGGTGTGGGAAAAGTGACGCACAGTAAATGGTCTATGGGGTAAAAGAAGGGCAATACAGTTTTTTGAAATTGCATTTATTTTTACTTGTTGACAAAGCCCTTGTGACCCAACCATGTCAGAGACGGAGGTAGTAATGTCAGATTTGTATTTTTTAGTTTGTTATTACTGTAGTGATAAGCATTGTAAATAAACATTTTGTTTATGTCATTATATCAGTTATATTTAACACATACTTTAGTAGAAATGTGTACAGATTTATAAATGTGGTGGTAGTGTGTCACAGTTAGACAAATCTGTGAAATACTGTGAAACATGGAGGTGGATCACTGATGTTTTGGATGTGTGAGCTACAAAGGCACAGGAAAAGATGAATGCAGCATGTTATCAGAAAATACTGGAGTAATATTATCACTCATCAGCCCAGAAGCTGTGCATGGGACGTATTTGGACATTCCAACATGACAACGATCCAAAGCACAAGGCCAAGTCGACCTGTCATTGGCTACAGCAGCATAAAGTAAAAGTTCTGGACTGGCCTCAGTCTCCTGAACTCAATACCATTGAACCATTCTGGGGAGATCTCAAAAGTACAGTTCATGCAAAACAACCCAAGAATTTACAGGAACTAGAGGCTTTTTGCAAAAAGAATGGGTGCTTTACCGGCTGAGAAAATAAAGAGCCTCATCCACAACTACCACAAAAGACTTCAACTGTCATTGATGTTAACGGTGGCAATACACGGTATTAAGAACTGGGGCCCAAAACTAAGTCCTCCTATGCTTTAGTAATATGGATATTACTAAAGCATAGTAATATCCATATTACTAAATATGAATATTAGTAATATGGATATTATTATTACTAAAATTAGGGGGCCTCTAGAGGTATTGTCCAGGGCCGCATCAACTCTGTCAGTGGGCCTGGTATGTGGAACACACAAAACCAAAACTTTAGTGGAAATCTTGGTCTTGCCTGATTGGTTGTGTCCCAGTCACATAACCATTGGAAGATGAAACAATTTTTTGTTAATCGGAAAAGACAACTCAAACTAAACTGATTTTTAAGTTAGATTTTGTGTAGATTTCAGTAACTAGACATTTGGACACCACTACAAAATGACAGAATCACTATACGTTTACTAGTGCACTATAATGATTGTGTTGATTTGGACACAAAGCAATGGCTAATTCTGGTACTATAATGCATCTTCCCCAACTCTGACTGATTTTTCCAAATATGGTCATAACTTCCTATTACACTGAGTGTTGCCCTGGTTTTATGTGATGTAGAATTCTAGAACTTCTGTTTGAACTCAGGAGAAATCAGACACTCACAGCAGAGCTCTGAACAGATACAACACTTTTCAGTACATTTCACAACTTAGTTGCAGCATAAAAGGATTTGGTCTATATCCAACATGGTCCATCTTAGGTCTAATCACTCTACAACATCAAAGGACGACGCAGGTAAATGACGAGTTTGTTATTTCACTAAAACTCTGACAAACCATATTTTAATCATATTTCAATCAAGACTTCTTTTACTTTTTTTATGATATTGAGCAGAAAACAAACCTAAATTATGTCTACAGATGAAAGAATATGACTTATAATGTGTTTATATATATATATATATCAAATATACACATTATATATATATATATATATATATATATATATATATATATATATATATATATATATATATATATATATATATATATATATATATATATATATATATATATATACATTGTTTTACTTTGTTTACAAGTTTACAGGTCTGTTTGTTATTTTCCAATTTAAGTTTATATTTCTTCGGTTAGGTTTTACACTATTTTCTACTAAAAGCTGAGAGATTGTAGATACATTTTTAATGTCAACACTAACATGGTGAATTTTACTCAAGAGTACGTGTAGACAGTATTTTTACTCTAAGTACATATGATTAGTTATACTTTGCTTTTTGATACAAAGCCAATTGTCTTAAATTTTCTTCAGTAGCTGAAGTCATGCATAGATCCATATTTTTGATATTTAATATATTGTTATTTTATTTATTTATTTATACTTTTAGATTGGCCAATGATCTTGTTATGTTTGTGCTTCTTATGAAAGAACATAAAATAACTCAAAATCATTAAAAAAAATGTAGCCTCAAAGTTTATATCCATGACAGCAATTATAATAACATATCATAATGTTGCTTTAAAGGTAAGAAAATAGACATGTACACATTAACATTATAACATAAACATTAAACATTGTATTTTCCTGACAGCACCCAGTACCAGTGTCCAGGAGTCGCCTAAGTGCACCCCCAGAAAGAGGAAGGCTGAAGAGGAAAAAGGGGAGTCCTTAAAGAACACAACTCTTATAGAGACTCCCAAAAAGAGCCCAAGAAAGAGAAAAAATAAACAGAAAAATACAACTGAAGTGGCCACCAACAGAGGTAAGGACAAAAAGAAATTGTGTAAAAAAGAATAGTATTTTTGAAAACTTTAAATTGTGGGCCTGGCAGTGAATACTGAACAGATTTGTGTATTTTTACCTTATTAAATACTCTCAACTATGTTTGCTAAAGAAAATAACATGTCCCTGCTAGGCTACCGTAGGCTCAATTGATCTACACAAGAAGTGCCATGTCACAGTTAAATGCCAAAAACTATGGACCCCACCTTTAACATCATTAAGTGTTAAAAATACAACTTTGAGTTCAGTGGTTTTGACTGAGTTTATCTTTCCAGCAGCAGCTGGCAGCAATGTCCAGGACCTATCAGGGAGCAAACCCAGGAAGAGGAAGTCTGTGGAGGACCCAGAGGTGCCCACTCTGTTCAAAGCTCCCAAAAACACACAGACAAGGAGAAAAAACAAGAGGAAACCATCCAATGAGGCAACCACCAGCAGTGGTAAGGGATTCTTTTTTTCTGTGTGTCAAAATGAAAATTATGAAGGACACAGCAGCGTGCGTGCTTTAAGCCTCAACAGTTTTACAAATTTTTAAGTGTGTTTTTTTAGAAGATGCTACACCATCCTCTAAGGTGTACAATTTGTTGTGCTTCTGAAAAGATTAATTCAAATTACCATTAACGGCATCATTATTTTCTACATTTATCTTGACTATTATTTATTGGGTCAATAGGGCCAAGCACCAGTATCCAGAAAGCCTCTAGGAGCACTCAAGGGAAGAGGAAGGCTGAGGAGGACACAGCAGGGCCGTCCAAGAAGCCAAAAAGTTTGGATGCTTCCAAAAAGAAAAAGAACAAGAAGGAGAGAAGGACAGGAAGGAGAAGAAGGGGGAGGGTTGCAAACAATCAAGTCAATGTGGATTGCAACCCTGAGGACCACCCAGTTCTGGCTCAAAGGGGAACCAGCATAAGTAAGAAAAACTGCAATTAGATTTTCGGCCTTATAGTTAATGTTGTTGTAATGTTGTTATAACAAAATTTTCACCTGCTTAAGACAAGTGGCACAGAACAAATGCTAATGTTTGTTCAGACCTTCTCGAATCTGTCCTCAGCTCAGATACGTGTAAGAAAACATGTGACATGTTTAATGAACCCTGTAATTATTCGTATTAAGGCCAAATGTGATAAAAAAAAAAAGACAAAAATAAAGAATGGTCATGTGTTATAGAGTGTGATAACATATAGTTTTTATAATATGTCTTTTAGTTCGACCTTATGTCACACTGCTCACATCTAATAGGTTTTACCAATGGAATGCTTACAACAAAATTAAGATTCTTTTCCTGACTTTGGGCTACATTATGGCGCTATTTGTCTATCGAATATAACTATGGTCTGTAGTTTTCTGATAACATTTTTGTTATCTTTGTTTTTAGGACAGTTCAAGGCCAAATACTCACAGTTTGAAAAAATCGGACAGGGAGGCTTTGGCTCAGTTTTTGCTGGTGTGAGGAAGTCCGACAATCTGCCTGTAAGTTCAACCATACATTATTTACCCACTTTAACATTTTAACAACCTTTTAAAATTGTTTGCTATTGAGTCATTCATTAACCAACTGTTTAGAAGTGCTATAATGCTGAAGGTCAACATTTTGTATTAACCGCAGTCTGTTCTTATAGGTTGCCATCAAGTACACCACAAAAGACAAAATGCTCTACTCTACAGTGGTGAGTCACACAACATAATATAATCATATTACACTAAAAACACCAAACATACAGTGCTTCTACAAACTACTGACACATTTATGGCATGCTTCCAGTGAGTGGTACATTATGGACGGGTCAGCTACAGCTACCCTTAAGAGGGGTTCGTAAGGACTTATGTGCTTATTTGGGAAATATCTCATATCTCTTTGACAATGTAAATTGACCCCTACTGAAAAAACAAGGCTATATTGACATAATCTATACCGTCTAAACAGCAAGCTTTCAAAGGTTAAGACAAGAGGAACTTACCAAAAGTGTTTTAAAAATGCATATAGATGACCTTTGTGGTTGTGGGAGGCCTTATTTCTTTGGCTGGAGAAAGGTTAAGCAAACCAAATATCTGCGGAGACCGCTTTTACATATTGACCAATTTCATTTTATTAATTTCTCTTTTTGTTGTAGGTTGGCGTGTCCAGTCGCGAGTACAGCTTCCCATCTGAGGTTGTGTTGATGCTGAAGGCAGGAGGCGGAGAGAGCTGCATCGGACTGAACGTGGCAGTGGCCTGCATTGATTGGTATGATCTGGAGAACGAGGTGGTCATCGTCATGGAGAAGCCCGAGGACTACAAAGACCTGAAGAGGTACCTCAGTGAGCTTGATGGCCGTCTCACTGAGCCCCAAGCCAAGGTATACTACACACTTTCTTTTTGTTTTTGTGTTTTTACTTATGACGTTAGTTTGACAGATTCTGGTGCTAAGATAATGTTTTCTGTGTCCAGGACCTCATCAGGGAGATCATCCTTGCAATCATGGATGTTTTCAGCAAAGGGGTTTTCCATCGTGACCTCAAGTGTGAAAATATCTTGGTTAAAGAGTGCTTTGACGGCTTTCAAATCCGCATTGTGGACTTTGGCTGCAGCTGTGCCGTGGAGCCAATGTATGAAGGATTTTACGCAGGTATGAGATCAATGTTCCCAACACATTTACAATCACTCTATATCAGGGCCATTTTGAACACATTTTGAATAATGTGCATTTCACAATCATTTATATTTGCTTTTGTGTTTTATTCAGGGACTTTACACTACGCTCCTCCTGAAATTTATACAGAGGGTCAATACCTTCCAGACGCCACCTGTGTTTGGCAAGTTGGGGCTCTGCTTTGGGAGATTCTGGACGGTCACACTTCGTTCTCCACCATTGGTATTTTGGAGAGTACACTCGTGTTGTACAGAGACCTCTCTAAAGGTATGGGTCTTCTACAGATTATCCTTTCAGTAGACTACCAAAGTGTAATTCTTATTGGCCATACTCGCAGTGCATAAAATAAGATCTTTAATCCTAGTTTCCCCTCACTATTTATTATTTCTATTTGTCTCTCCTTTCAGATTGTGCTCATTTCCTGAGATCTTGCCTGATGATGTCGCCAATGGAGCGACTCCCTCTAAACCAGCTTCTTTCCCATCACTGGTTTTAAAACCAAGTAAAGCAGGGTTGATTGGGGTGTCTATGGAGGGTTTGTGGACGGGTTTAGGGAATCAGACAGGAATAGTGCTGTAGGAATACAATGACCGATAACTGCGCCAACAAAAAAGACATTTTACGAGCTAGATTTTTTTTTTTTTAAATGAATTCGATTTTAGATTGATTTTTAGATTATGAACTGTTCTAAATAGTCAAAATTATTACATGAAATCAAAAACTGGCAGTGGTGTTTTACTCATCATCCAAGAAGCTTCTTAAGTTCTGCCATGACACATTGGTGTAAACCGCATAAACATATGCCTTGCAAAATGTCTTTCTGGGAGTTTTACGTCAAGACTACCAGGCAGACATCACCATTTTGAACAGTTCTGCGAAGCATATGTTGCTGCAAGTCTATACTGGTCAATTAGAACTGAAGACGCTCCAGGGATGACAAAACAAAACTTGGTAGCCCCAATATAGCATCTAGGCTTTGTTAGCTCGGCGCAGGAACTGAAAAGACCACATTTTTCAGGTTTTTGAAATGTCTTTATGGTTGGCACAGGTCAAAACACCAGTCGGTTTATTCCTGCAACCCTTGTTCTACCTGGTTCAAACCCCAAACGATCCCATTAAATCTTCCACACCAGCTGTCCATAGGCACCCTAACAAAACCACTGCTAGCTCGGTAGGTATGGTGTATTAGCTCAACCTTTTCCATCAATGTTTCATCCATAACTGACATCAATGCACCATCTGGAGGGCTTAGGAATAACAGCCTGGCATTTGTATTGGCTTGTAGTGTGTTGAGTAAAAAATCATCTTTTTACCCCACACATAGCCTAAACCAAAAACCCTAGTTACCTAAACAAATGGTGCACTGCTGCTGTTTAGCTTTACAAAGGAAGCATTTGAAATGATTAAGTCGAGCTAATACACCTAACTTTATATGCACAAGGTAAGTATGTTTTATATACCTTCTTCTACTGAAGTCTTAATTTTCTGGAATAAATAAAGCATAAAAAACCATGAGCATTAATATATCAAATACTTAGCTTTGCAGCTAGTGCCAACAAATTTAACAATTAAAAACAAAAATATGCATCAAATAAAATCTGTATTATTACTACTTGTTAAATCAAAGTAGATCCATAAAACTTACTTTAAATCAGCCCTGTGTAACCTTTAGCCACTAGATAAAGTCCCCTCTACAGACTGTTGTTTATGTTGAGAGGTTAATATCCATATTTGGCCAGTTTTACTCTACAAATTAAACTATGTTAGGGTCCAGTGAAGGACAGGGAGGGGATGTCAGAGGAGTTATGACTTAGCCTTTTATTATTTCATACATTTCATACAACTGAATATATAACTGTGAAATTTCTCTTTTTTCCTTAAGATGACCTAGACCTACTCCAACGTTTCCCAAGCATGTATACTTCGAGCTGGGGAAGATGTCACTGCTGCTCGAGAAAAGACCCTTTACAAGAACCTAAGAGCTTTAATAAAGTTTGAGATTGAATTGTGCTTCTCTCTCATAAATTTATTACTTTAGTGTAGAAAATATATACCACCAAGTTTCAGGATCCCTGTCTTTTCCCTTGTTTGTGGGTTCCATCCCATGTTGGGATTAAAGGAAATGAAACTGCAGACGGTGTTTAGAGCCAGTTTAAGAAATGAAAGTCTGGTGCTCAATCATAATTTTGGAAAAATGTAGTGTCACAGTTTCATTAATGCTGAACTAAACCAGCAGTGGCAACAGATCTGGATCGGTGAAACCAGAGGGAGGCATCTTTATAACATTGTGCCAACTAAAAGCCAGTCCCAGGCTGTATCACATTGTGCTTCACGACAGGAAGATGTTAAGCTCACAAGGCTCAGGTTGGGCCATTGTGGGTTGGTGAATGGGATGTATATTCTTGGGAAACACTCTGATGATTGTTGTTGATCTTGAATCTGAGGCACATGTTCTTTTGCAATGTCCATTATACACAGAAGGAAGAAGGTTTTTATTTTGGCCTGTAGTACCTTAGCCTGGCTCCGCCCTCCTACGTACTTCCGCTCAATTTCATTTCGCTTCAGTACTACGTCTGGGATTGCTGTATATTCTTAGGTTTCCAGAAATCAATTTTTTGTAGGACCAATCAGCGAACAGAGGGAGTGGCTGAGAACGATGACGTTGATGTAGTGAGTCAGTTTGCGTTGGATCGACGTTAGCGATTGGCTATGGCAGATCCTGAGTGACTCTGGGCAGATCCAATAGTTTTAAACTTCAACAGAGTTCCCGCATACAAGGAAGTAAACGCTTGTCAATGGAGCGAGGCCAGACTCTCTGTACAAATGAAATGTACGAGAGTCTGGTAGAACCAGGCTAGTAGTACCTTTTCCTTAATAACAATTTTAGACCAAGGAGCTTCCCCAGAGAGGGTCAGGGTGGTGGTTTGTATTAGGGCTGGGCGATATGACCTAAAAATAAAATCTCTGATTTTAAATAAAATCTCCGATTTTATTTTTTTAAATTCGATTTACGATTTTTTTTCCGATTTCCCCCCCTACTTAAGAAAAGCAATAAGTACAAACGGCAGACAACTTAAAGCAAATTTTGCTTTTATTTAAAAGCAAGACAAATGTAACCCCCATTTCTGGGATGAATAATAAATAAATGAACACCCTCTTGGTACTTGCGGCTGGGTAGCTCATATCTGGGGTCTAAGGTTTTCATCAAATTAATAAACCCAGTTTTCTCCACTGTATATATGGGTACCATGTCTTTGGCTATGTGCAAAGTGACCTCTTTAGTGATTGTTCTCCACCGTGCCCCTTTCCTGTCATATGCGGTGCCGTGTGAAAAGGATTCGGCTAAAGTTAGCTGTTTTTAGCTAAGGTTTGTTGGTCACTGCGGGCTTGTTCGTCTCGGAGAGACTGGCATTTCTCATATTCGGCTGGATGTCTCTGTTTCATGTGTTGGAATAGGTTTGTGGTGCTGCTGCCTTTGACTGCGATGGGCTTTAGGCAAATGTGGCAGCGTGAGGTCTCTTGATCCACATCTGTCGCAGCAAACCCATACCAGTTCCAAACAACAGATGATTTTATTCCTTTCTTGGGAACAAACTTCCCACTTTCACCGTGTTATGTCCTCAGTTGATGAAGACAAGGTTGTACAAGACAAACAGAGAGTCAAGGTCATAGAGTTTTGGTGTTTGGCTTTTATTGGTCCAAACACACACAAAAATAAAACAAACAAAAGTGGAGGGAGGAAGGCTGTATGGTTGTGCCAAATCAAAGAAACCAATATAACAAAACAGAGCCTAACTAACTAACAGAGCAGAGAACTAAAACAACAACAAACAAAAGTCCTGGTTTAAATTATCTAAATAAAAGGTCTGTACTCCAAAACATACACGGGTGGCAACAACCAATAAACCTAGTAGGCTAAACATAAATTTTCTACGTGGTGCAAAAATGTATAGGGTACCCACTCACCTGCCAACCTCCTAACAAACAACATGTGATTTACAAATTCAAAGAACATACAAACAAGGCGAGAGAGAGCAAGAGAGCATGCAGCTCCAGGTGCTTCCTTTTTAAATCTTGAGCCAGGCCCTGATTGGCTGCTCCAGGTAGTGAATTATCCAACCAGGGTGTGGCAAACAGGTTCCACTCACCGCACCTGAGAGCAAATAAGGGAGGAGGAAAGACAGGAGCAGGGAGGCAGAAACAAATATCCCCTGCATGTAACACACCGTTAGCCATGTTGTCGCTTTCTGTTGCTGTTTTGTGTGTGCTATGGTGTTGTTGTTGTCGCGTGCCGTACTGCTCTGCTATGTGTTCTGTGTCCTCTTGGTTTTGTTAAATGTCCATCATGGGGCAACCACATTCCCTCAGGACTTCACAAACGGTTCTTTCCGTTTGCCTTCTGAGGTTGTGGGTGCTTTGTGCTGAAGAGTCCTGATGACCCCCAGCTTTTGCTCTAGAAGGTGGTGGGTGTCAAACGAGAATTAGAGACAAAACTTCTTCAACCTTAAAAACTGAGTCCAGATGCTTTTGCTTTAACCTTTCCTTCAATATGACCTGGACGATTGATTGAGAAGATATTTTTATGTATGTTACAAATCTGATAATATCTGGGCTAAAGCAATAATTAAAAACTCTACTGGAAGTTGTTCATTGTACAGTTACACACATTGAGTCTGTGATGATCCTGCAAACTGATGACTGTTCTGCCAGTGACCCATAAAGGATAAGTTGCGAAAAAAGACACACTTTTCTTAATGAATTCTGAAAGGTTGTACATTTGCCAGTAAGTTCATTACAGTAATGTAATGGACTAATGCCTCCTCCACACAACGGCTTCTTCGTGTTGTAGCCTATTTTTCACAATGGTAAAAATGTGTCAATAAAGGTGTAAAATTAAAGGTTTCTTTGTCATTCAGCAGCAAGGCTAGCGGAAAATCCACCGTGGTCCTGGGCAGGGCGTGGTCAAAGGGGGGTCGCAAACACCACCAGTCGTTTTATTGGGGGGCGTGGCTCAAAAAGGTTGAGAACCACATCTTTGTGGATCTGTTGTATTCAATGTCCCTTAACCAGAATGTGTTTTATGAAGCTGCACAATCTTTCTTCACGTGAAGGCGTTCCTTGTTGTTTTCAAAGCAGCTGATGCAGCAACATAATGCAGTAACATAGGGCAGACACAGCACAGTAACGTAGCGCAGTTCCAAGGTAAACTCACAAAAGTAACGCACCTACTTCTATTGGATTTTAATGGCGTTCTGGGCTCATAATTTCTAAGGGTATTGTAAAAAAAGCTTAGAATATGATTGTCTTTCCGGTTGTGTCTTAGTGATAGGTCGAGAAAAAAGGTTTTTCTGTTTTTATCGAACCCAGAGATTCTACTCTATCACTCATTTTCCAGATTTTCCATACCACATACTGGGTTCAATTCCGGCTCGCGTATGTTCGCTAAACGTCTTTCCTTTCTGTCCCCCTGTTTCCTGTCCATCTAAATTGCTTTATAAAAATGTATTGAAACCTTTGTAGACTCCTTTAGGTTTCTTTCTGTACACTTTGCTGTACACTCCCCCTGCTGGCAATGACTGGAGTTAATTTTGAAAAGTCAAACTCTTAAAATTCACTGGAAACTGGAGGCACAGCTTGTGCACAACACCTCTGATGAAGGATAATCCAAAGCACATACTCCAGCTCTATCTAGTTTCTCTCTCTTCATGGTTTTAAAAATTGAAGCCCTAATCATGCACTGAGCCTGTGGGGGATTGTAGTCCGGCTCTGCTTTTGTTTTAATCACTTTGAAATACGCCTGATTTCATCAAGTGCTGTGGGCTTTTGTCTGTTGGACATTTTCATACTAATCTCTTTTTGTTGATTGCTGTATCATTTGCATTAAAAGCTAATTTGGTTTTCCACCATCGCTAATGACATTAACAGCACAGCCAAACAGTTCACAACAACTCACTTGTTCCATATTTTACAGATTTCTGTGATTAGACGCGCGTGTGCACCGCAAATGTGCAAATGACCATGCAGTGGAGTTGAAGCAAAAACTCCAACTCTAAATTTACTCACAAAATCAAAGTAGCTGTATCCTAGACGCATAAATATAAGAGTAACAACCTCGTCTGGGTCAAAAGCCAGGAAAAAGTGAGCTTATAATGTGATTTTAGAGATAGAATTGCATATGTTTATGTGAACACTTATTGTGACTGGAGAAAGTGTGAGGAGGTCATGTAAACATGTAAGTTATGGCTAACTTCTTTGTTGTATGATCGCTTTTACAAAAAAGTAGTCCGGGTAAACTGGAACACCCAAATTTGATGAGCAAATGGATCAAGATGTTTACAGATGTCAAAGAAGATACTTTTGTGAGATCCTGCCAAGTAAACCGTTCCCTGTTTGTTCATTCAGAATCGAGTCACGGCTATACTCACTATTATGGGTTTTGTTACTGTCAAAGTTGTGGCTTTATTTTAAACATTCATTCATTTTCTTCTGCTTAGTCCCGTTAGAGGTTGTGGCAGGGTACATCCTGGACAATGGCCAGTTAGATGCAGGGCTGACATTTAGAGACAGACAACCATTCACTCTCACATTCATTCACTAGGGACACTTTAGAGTTGTCAATTAACCTGTGGAGGAAGCTGGAGTCCCCGGAGAAAACCCACGGTAACACATGGAGGACATGCAGACTCTTCACAGAAAGACCGGAGTCAGCCGAGAATGTTTGAGTCGGACGGGTTTGGAACTCACGACCTTCTTGCTGTGAGGCAGGAGTGCTAACCACTCTGCCACGTGCACCCTATTTTAAATATAAAAATAGGCACTTTGCATACCCTTTTTAAGAAACTGGTTATTTAGAAATTGTTGTCAAAGAAGCAAGTGCTGTATTTTTGAGATGGAGTAAATATGTGTTAAACCAGTTTTGATTTTTGTTTTTCAGTTTCCTTACCCGTGCAGCTGCAGGTCAAAGACCTCAGGATCAACCTGAAAGTTCAAGAAACTCTTCCATCTTTGCACCACTACTTTATTATTCCCCATTTTAAAAAGAAACAAAAAAAATGTGTTTTATGATTTCCTATTCTTTTCCACAATAACTCCTATTGCTTATGGCATGCTAAAATAACACTAGAGTGATAAATAAATGATTTAAAGTTATGTCGGTTTGCTTTCATCTACTTTTGTTATTTAAAAGTTTAACTCACTTAAATAGAAAGTGTATAAATTGTCAGATTTAAGAGCTTAAAATACAGTTTATATATGCCTTCAAAACCTAGAAGCACATAAATGAATAGAGATTTGATTGAGTTTAAGTTTATTTAAAAGAAGCTGAAGTTGTAGATGGACCCGGATGTGAAGTCAGATGAAGCTGAGGAAGACGAGGCTGGGCTATGTCAGCTGTGCAGGAGCAGAGAGGACCGATAACTGGACTGGACTGGACTGGGCTGGGCTTGACTGAAGCAGCAGCAGACAGGTAACTGTAGAAGGGCTCTGCAAAGACAGAGAACAAAGTAAAAACTTATGTTTAAAACAAGTCTTGCTGTTGGGACCGGTCACCTCTGTTCATGAGATTTACTGTTAATCACAGAACATATTACAACATTAATGTTGGTCTTTTATTCACCAGCTCACTGTATGTTACTGTGTGTGTAAGGACTGTTTTAGAAAATAGTGGACTTTGATTTGAACTTACATTTGCCAAAATGTAATACTTAAGTAAATGTGAACTGTACTGGGTTAGAGGTAATGTCTGTCATGTTGAAAACCTGCCATGAACATTTACCTGTCTACTGTTGTCATGATTTACAGATGACAAATGTACAAATATAAAACTAACACATGCACTTTAGCTACAGTAATGTTTAAGGGATGTATGACTGCAGAGTAAGGAAAGTGTTTTCTTGAGTAAAAAGTCTCAGAGGTTAGTGGGCATTGCAGGTGTAATGTTTAATGTAATGTAAAACCCAACCTTGTCTGAATATCCTCTTCAAAGTGCTCACAGCACAACCAAGAGTCTTTCTTCTGATCAGCCTCAGCCTGACAGCATCACCTTTAGGAAATCTGTGGAGAGAGAACAAGATCTATTTTCATAAAATAGGCATGTGTCAAATGTATTTACCAAAATGGCACAACCCAGATCTTTGTAAAAGAGTACTTTAAGGCCCACTTCTAATTTTTGCTTTTATTATCATTATTATATTATGGCCTTTACTAGGTTTGCAAACTACACAGTAATTATTTAGTCAGAGACATGTATCCTTATTTTACTATTAAAAAAAACTATAAGAGCATTATGCCCTTTTCCTTCCAAAATTTAAGGTTAGATATGATCGTAACTTCATATTATTAACCAAGTTTGGTTCAGTGGAGCAGTAGTTAAGTTAGGCCTTTAGCAGCCACCTTTGGGTCAGCTAACAAAAGCTCAATAGTTTAGCCAACTGTATATATTCTGAACAGTATTTTAACACATGCAAAAATGTACTCACCTAGAAACTGGAGTGTGGTTCATTTAGTGCTGTTGGACGATGAAAAAGTGATTTAAATCAGCTGAATTAAACCAAACACAGCTAGCGTTAGCTTTTAGCTAACAGTAAGCGATCTCCATTCATGAACAGCAGCAACTAACAAACTAATTAACAAAAAACGAAGACATATTGGCTAAAAAGCTTTGGAAAACATAGAATAACCCAAAACAATCTTTGGGTGTAGCAAAAAGCTTAAATTTCACTGATTTAAAATGGTTAGCCCTCCGGGAGTCATCTTGAGTTATGTGACAAATATCAATAAAACGATTACGGGAATAATAAGAATGTTTTCAAACAAAGACGGTATAGTTAGAATGATGACTGTGACAAAAATAGTCACTTCGTAATTGGCGCCGATTTTTCAATGGATGTCAATGGGGGTCATGCTTGAGGGAGCCTACCCCTACTTCCTAATAGGCTTCCAACCCGGAAGCGGGCTTGCTTTGTCCAGCCCTTTTACAGTCATCTGTTCCCACTGAACACTCCCTCTTCTTCACCTCCTTTTTGCCACTAGTCCCGTAACACCTGTCGGTGACTGCTCAGTGTTCTCCGTTTGTCCTTCTTCACCCTCCACTGCATCATGTCCTCTTTTTTTCACCTTTATTTACAGTATCAGAACTTTTTGGCGGTTTGAAAAAACTACTCGCACTCAGCTGCCGTGACCTTTTTGCAACGGAATGCAGCGAGTGACAAAGACAACACGATTCAAGATAATTGCTGATTGATTTGTACATTTGCCACCAACTGGTCAGGAGTAGGAATTACAATAGATCACCCTCAGAATAATCCGTCAAAATGACGGATGGCATTCAGATTTTTCCGTCCCTGCTAAAAAAAACGTCAATGACGGGAAATATTCGGTATTGTGTTTGAAACCATAGGAGACAAGTGTGTGCAGCACACAGCTGGGTGTGCGTTTACAGGGGTGCACAGGTAGACACAGCAGTCTGGGTGGGACTTGCTTGGTGTTAATCTTCTCCTACATCTGTGCCTGCGCCCTTTTTTTACGTTAAGTTATTAACCCTAATACCCAGCTAAGGTTGGCAACTGAAACAACTACAAATATTGTGCTGACACATGCAAGGTATGGCGTGGCTGTAGGGAAATGTGTTTGTTTAGGATATTTGACTATTTTCTTAATATGTAAATGTGTAAATACTTGTATTTCATATGTTTATAGAGTTATAGTTGATGAAACACATATGTTATTTGAAATATTTTAATAATATTTTGCCTATCATTCAAAGCGCCCCCTGGAGTTGACTATGCTCATATTATTCCTTAGGAAAAGAGCTTTCAATAACACTTCACTCTTTGCTTCTACCTTCTTTGGTTTCCGAGTAATAACCTTCCATAGATGCAGTTTTTTGAGTGTTTATGCTCAAATATTTCAGTGCAGGAGCTGCGGTCAAGCCCTTTGTTTTGTTCCTAGGATAAAAAATGTTTTTTAACCCCAGCCCCGTGGACGTCCTATGGGATTTACTTTCTGACTGTCTTTTACACTCCTGGATAAAAGGAGGAAGTACATTTGGAGCAAGGTATAGTATATTTAAGTATATTATATTATATTTAATTCAAAAATACACCCTGTGTCAAGCTGTTTATGGGTTTTAAGTAAAGTTTTAAACCCTCCCCCACAACACCTGCCTGATCTCCCATGTACAGATTATACAATAATATTGTTTCAATGTTTACAGATTCAATGTCATACTGGAGTCTATAAAAATACTTGTATAGTCTATAAAATTTAATTATGAACTGAAATTCAAGCAGGGACGAGCAGGGCTAGTGGCGCAATGGATAACGCGTCTGACTACGAATCAGAAGATTCTAGGTTCGACTCCTGGCTAGCTCGTGATGTGTTTGGGGCGGCAGTAGCTCAGTGGGTAGAGCGGTCGTCTTTCAACCGGAAGGTAGGCGGTTCGATTCCCACTCTCCCCACAGTTCATACTGTCATTGTGTCCTTGGGCAAGACACTTAACCCACCTTGCCTCCAGTGACTGTAACACTGGTAATGTAATGTAATGTAATGTAAGTTGCTTTGGATAAAAGCGTCTGCTAAATGAATAAATGTAAATTCAAAATTTAATTCAATTGTTTTTATGACTCTTGGACATTCAACAGATAAACAAGCATTGGTTTGGAGCAAGCATTTACTAAACAGCTTAAAATGCAATAAATAAATAAATGGCAGATGATCATTGTGTCCTGACATATGACCCTGAGCCTGTCTGTGTGAAGGAGGTAACGGGTAGTAACCAGGTGTGGGAAAGGTGACGCACAGTAAATGGTCTATGGGGTCAAAGAAGGGCAATACAGTTTTTTGAAATTGCATTTATTTTTACTTGTTGACAAGGCCCTTGTGACCCAACCGTGTCAGAGACGGAGGTAGTAATGTCAGATTTGTATTTTTTAGTTTGTTATTACTGTAGTGATAAGCATTGTAAATAAACATTTTGTTTATGTCATTATATCAGTTATATTTAACACATACTTTAGTAGAAATGTGTACAGATTTATAAATGTGGTGGTAGTGTGTCACAGTTAGACAAATCTGTGAAATACTGTGAAACATGGAGGTGGATCACTGATGTTTTGGATCTGTGAGCTACAAAGGCACAGGAAAAGATGAATGCAGCATGTTATCAGAAAATACTGGAGTAATATTACCACTCATCAGCCCAGAAGCTGTGCATGGGACGTATTTGGACATTCCAACATGACAACGATCCAAAGCACAAGGCCAAGTCGACCTGTCATTGGCTACAGCAGCATAAAGTAAAAGTTCTGGACTGGCCTCAGTCTCCTGAACTCAATACCATTGAACCATTCTGGGGAGATCTCAAAAGTACAGTTCATGCAAAACAACCCAAGAATTTACAGGAACTAGAGGCTTTTTGCCAAAAAGAATGGGTGCTTTACCATCTGAGAAAATAAAGAGCCTCATCCACAACTACCACAAAAGACTTCAACTGTCATTGATGTTAACGGTGGCAATACACGGTATTAAGAACTGGGGCCCAAAACTAAGTGCTCCTATGCTTTAGTAATATGGATATTACTAAAGCATAGTTACTGAATTACTAAATATGAATATTAGTAATATGGATATTATTATTACTAAAATTAGGGGGCCTCTAGAGGGATTGTCCAGGGCCGCATCAATTCTGTCAGTGGGCCTGGTATGTGGAACACACAAAACCAAAACTTTAGTGGAAATCTTGCCTGATTGGTTGTGTCCCAGTCACATAACCATTGGAAGATGAAACTATTTTTTATTAATCGGAAAAGACAACTCAAACTAAACTGATTTTTAAGTTAGATTTTGTGTAGATTTCAGTAACTAGACATTTGGACACCACTACAAAATATACATTTACTAGTGCACTATAATGATTGTGTTGATTTGGACACAAAGCAATGGCTAATTCTGGTACTATAATGCATCTTCCCCGACTCTGACTGATTTTTCCAAATATGGTCATAACTTCCTATTACACTGAGTGTTGCCCTGGTTTTATGTGATGTAGAATTCTAGAACTTCTGTTTGAACTCAGGAGAAATCAGACACTCACAGCAGAGCTCTGAACAGACACAACACTTTTCAGTACATTTCACAACTTTAGTTGCAGCATAAAAGGATTTGGTCTATATCCAACATGGTCCATCTTAGGTCTAATCACTCTGCAACATCAAAGGACGACGCAGGTAAATGACCAGTTTGTTATTTCACTAAAACTCTGACAAACCATATTTTAATCATATTTCAATCAAGACTTATTTTACTTAGTAATTTATGATATTGAGCAGAAAACAAACCTAAATTATGTCTACAGATGAAAGAATATGACTTATAATGTGTGTTTATATATATATATATCAAATATACACATATATATATATATATATATATACTTCCAACCAAAATGACATATATATATATGTCATTTTGGTTGGAAGTTGTTTAGTTTTGAGAAACACATGAAATTGTTTTACTTTGTTTACAAGTTTACAGGTCTGTTTGTTATTTTCCAATTTAAGTTTATATTTCTTCGGTTAGGTTTTACACTATTTAAAACTACTAAAAGCTGAGAGATTGTAGATACATTTTTAATGTCAACACAAACATGGTGAATTTTACTCAAGAATACATGTAGACAGTATTTTTACTCTAAGTACATATGATTAGTTATACTTTGCTTTTTGATACAAAGCCAATTGTCTTAAATTTTCTTCAGTAGCTGAAGTCATGCATAGATCCATATTTTACTATTTGATATATTGTTATTTTTTTTATTTATTTATACTTTTATATTAGCCAATTTGATCTTGTTATGTTTGTGCTTCTTATGAAAGAACATAAAAAAACTCAAAATCATTAAAAAAAATGTAGCCTCAAAGTTTATATCCATGGCAGCAATTATAATAACATATCATAATGTTGCTTTAAAGGTAAGAAAATAGACTGACAAAAACATTAAACATTGTATTTTCCTGACAGCACCCAGTACCAGTGTCCAGGAGTCGCCTAAGTGCACCCCCAGAAAGAGGAAGGCTGAAGAGGAAAAAGGGGAGTCCTTAAAGAACACAACTCTTATAGAGACTCCCAAAAAGAGCCCAAGAAAGAGAAAAAATAAACAGAAAAATACAACTGAAGTGGCCACCAACAGAGGTAAGGACAAAATGAAATTGTGTAAAAAAGAAAAGTATTTTTTTAAACTTTCAATTGTGGGCCTGGCAGTGAATACTGAACAGATTTTGTGTATTTTTACCTTATTAAATACTCTAAACTATGTTTGCTAAAGAAAATAACATGTCCCTGCTAGGCTACCGTAGGCTCAATTGATCTACACAAGAAGTGCCATGTCACAGTTAAATGCCAAAATCTATGGACCCCGCCTTTAACGTCATTAAGTGTTAAAAATACAACTTTGAGTTCAGTGGTTTTGACTGAGTTTATCTTTCCAGCAGCAGCTGGCAGCAATGTCCAGGACCTATCAGGGAGCAAACCCAGGAAGAGGAAGTCTGTGGAGGACCCAGAGGTGCCCACTCTGTTCAAAGCTCCCAAAAACACACAGACAAGGAGAAGAAACAAGAGGAAACTAAGCAATGAGGCAACCACCAGCAGTGGTAAGGGATTCTTTTTTTCTGTGTGTCAAAATGAAAATTATGAAGTATACAGCAGCGTGTGTGCTTTAAGCCTCAACAGTTTTACAAATTTTTAAGTGTGTTTTTTTAGAAGATGCTACACCATCCTCTAAGGTGTACAATTTGTTGTGCTTCTGAAAAGATTAATTCAAATTACCATTAACGGCATCATTATTTTCTAATTTATCTTCACTATTATTTATTGGGTCAATAGGGCCAAGCACCAGTATCCAGAAAGCCTCTAGGAGCACTCAAGGGAAGAGGAAGGCTGAGGAGGACACAGCAGGGCCGTCCAAGAAGCCAAAAAGTTTGGATGCTTCCAAAAAGAAAAATAACAAGAAGGAGAGAAGGACAAGAAGGAGAAGAAGGGGGAGGGTTGCAAACAATCAAGTCAATGTGGATTCCAACCCTGCGGACCACCCAGTTCTGGCTCAAAGGGGAACCAGCATAAGTAAGAAAAACTGCAATTAGATTTTCGGCCTTATAGTTAATGTTGTTGTAAGGTTGTTATAACAAAATTTTCACCTGCTTAAGACAAGTGGCACAGAGCTAATGCTAATGTTTGTTCAGACCTTCTCGAATTTGTCCTCAGCTCAGATACGTGTAAGAAAACATGTGACATGTTTAATGAACCCTGTAATTATTCGTATTAAGGCCAAATGTGATTAAAAAAAAAAGAAAAAAAGAAAGAATGGTCATGTGTCATAGAGTGTGATAACATATATTTTTTCTAATATGTCTTTTAGTTCGACCTTATGTCACACTGCTCACATCTAATAGGTTTTACCAATGGAATGCTTACAATAAAATTAAGATTCTTTTCCTGACTTTGGGCTACATTATGGCGCTATTTGTCTATCGAATATAACTATGGTCTGTAGTTTTCTGATAACATTTTTGTTATCTTTGTTTTTTAGGACAGTTCAAGGCCAAATACTCACAGTTTGAAAAAATCGGACAGGGAGGCTTTGGCTCAGTTTTTGCTGGTGTGAGGAAGTCCGACAATCTGCCTGTAAGTTCAACCATACATTATTTACCCACTTTAACATTTTAACAACCTTTTAAAATTGTTTGCTATTGAGTCATTCATTAACCAACTGTTTAGAAGTGCTATAATGCTGAAGGTCAACATTTTGTATTAACCGCAGTCTGTTCTTATAGGTTGCCATCAAGTACACCACAAAAGACAAAATGCTCTACTCTACAGTGGTGAGTCACACAACATAATATAATCATATAACACTAAAAACACCAAACATACAGTGCTTCTACAAACTACTGACACATTTATGGCATGCTTCCAGTGAGTGGTACATTATGGACGGGTCAGCTACAGCTACCCTTAAGAGGGGTTGGTAAGGACTTATGTGCTTATTTGGGACATCCCATATCTCTTTGACAATGTAAATTGACCCCTACTGACCCAACCCCACCGTTCCATTGGAAAAAACAAGGCCATATTGACATAATCTATACCGTCTAAACAGCAAGCTTTCAAAGGTTAAGACAAGAGGGGAACTTACCAAAAAGTGTTTTAAAAATGCATATAGATGACCTTTGTGGTTGTGGGAGAACTTATTTCTTTGGCTGGAGAAAGGTTAAGCAAACCAAATATCTGCGGAGACCGCTTTTACATATTGACCAATTTCATTTTATTAATTTCTCTTTTGTTGTAGGTTGGCGTGTCAGTCGCGAGTACAGCTTCCCATCTGAGGTTGTGTTGATGCTGAAGGCAGGAGGCGGAGAGAGCTGCATCGGACTGAACGTGGCAGTGGCCTGCATTGATTGGTATGATCTGGAGAACGAGGTGGTCATCGTCATGGAGAAGCCCGAGGACTACAAAGACCTGAAGAGGTACCTCAGTGAGCTTGATGGCCGGCTCACTGAGCCCCAAGCCAAGGTATACTACACACTTTCTTTTTTGTTTTTGTTTTTTTACTTATGACGTTAGTTTGACAGATTCTGGTGCTAAGATAATGTTTTTTGTGTCCAGGACCTCATCAGGGAGATCATCCTTGCAATCATGGATGTTTTCAGCAAAGGGTTTTCCATCGTGACCTCAAGTGTGAAAATATCCTGGTTAAAGAGTGCTTTGACGGCTTTCAAATCATTGTGGACTTTGGCTGCAGCTGTGCCGTGGAGCCAATGTATGAAGGATTTTACGCAGGTATGAGATCAATGTTCCCAACACATTTACAATCACTCTATATCAGGGCCATTTTGAACACATTTTGAATAAGGTGCATTTCACAATCATTTATATTTGCTTTTGTGTTTTATTCAGGGACTTTCCACTACGCCCCTCCTGAAATTTATACAGAGGGTCGATACCTTCCAGACGCCACCTGTGTTTGGCAAGTTGGGGCTCTGCTTTGGGAGATTCTGGACGGTCACACTTCATTCTCCACCATTGGTATTTTGGAGAGTACACTCGTGTTGTACAGAGACCTCTCTAAAGGTATGGGTCTTCTACAGATTATCCTTTCAGTAGACTACCAAAGTGTACCTCTTATTGCCCATACTCGCAGTGCATAAAATAAGATCTTTAATCCTAGTTTCCCCTCACTATTTATTATTTCTATTTGTCTCTCCTTTCAGATTGTGCTCATTTCCTGAGATCTTGCCTGATGATGTCGCCAATGGAGCGACTCCCTCTAAACCAGCTTCTTTCCCATCACTGGTTTTAAAACCAACTAAAGCAGGGTTGATTGGGGTGTCTATGGAGGGTTTGTGGACGGGTTTAGGGAATCAGACAGGAATAGTGCTGTAGGAATACAATGACCGATAACTGCACCAACAAAAAAGACATTTTACGAGCTAGATTTTTTTTTTTTTAATGAATTCGATTTTAGATTGATTGTTAGATTATGAACTGTTCTAAATAGTCAAAATTATTACATGAAATCAAAAACTGGCAGTGGTGTTTTACTCATCATCCAAGAAGCTTCTTAAGTTCTGTCATGACACATTGGTGTAAACCGCATAAACATATGCCTTGCAAAATGTCTTTCTGGGAGTTTTACGTCAAGACTACTAGGCAGACATCACCATTTTGAACAGTTCTGCGAAGCATATGTTGCTGCAAGTCTATACTGGTCAATTAGAACTGAAGACGCTCCAGGGATGACAGAACAAAACTTGGTAGCCTCAATATAGCATCTAGGCTTTGTTAGCTCGGCGCAGGAACTGAAAAGACCACATTTTTCCGGTTTTTGAAATGTCTTTATGGTTGGCACAGGTCAAAACACCAGTCGGTTTATTCCTGCAACCCTTGTTCTATCCGGTTCAAACCCCAACCGATCCCATTAAATCTTCCACACCAGCTGTCCATAGGCACCCTAACAAAACCACTGCTAGCTCGGTAGGTATGGTGTATTAGCTCAACCTTTTCCAACAATGTTTCATCCATAACTGACATCAATGCACCATCTGGAGGGCTTAGGAATAACATAACCTGGCATTTGTATTGGCTTGTAGTGTGTTGGGTAAAAATTCATCTTTTTACCCCACACATAGCCTAAACCAAAAACCCTAGTTACCTAAACAAATGGTGCACTGCTGCTGTTTAGCTTTACAAAGGAAGCATTTGAAATGATTAAGTCGAGCTAATACACCTAACTTTATATGCACAAGGTAAGTATGTTTTATATACCTTCTTCTACTAAAGTCTTAAATTTCTGGAATAAATAAAGAATAAAACAACATGAGCATTAATATATCAAATACTTAGCTTTGCAGCTAGTGCCAACAAATTTAACAATTAAAAACAAAAATATGCATCAAATAAAATCTGTATTATTACTACTTGTTAAATCAAAGTAGATCCATAAAACTTACTTTAAATCAGCCCTGTGTAACCTTTAGCCACTAGATAAAGTCCCCTCTATAGACTGTTGTTTATGTTGAGAGGTTAATATCCATATTTGGCCAGTTTTACTCTACAAATTAAACTATGTTAGGGTCCAGTGAAGGACAGGGAGGGGATGTCAGAGGAGTTATGGCTTAGCCTTTTATTTTTTCATACATTTCAAACAACTGAATATATAACTGTAAAATTTCTCTTTTTTCCTTAAGATGACCTAGACCTACTCCAACGTTTCCCAGGCATGTATACTTCGAGCTGGGGAAGATGTCACTGCTGCGTGAGAAAAGACCCTTTACAAGAACCTAAGAGCTTTAATAAAGTTTGAGATTGAATTGAGCTTCTCTCTCATAAATTTATTACTTTAGTGTAGAAAATATATACCACCAAGTTTCAGGATCCCTGTCTTTTCCCTTGTTTGTGGGTTCCATCCCATGTTGGGATTAAAGGAAATGAAACTGCAGACGGTGTTTAGAGCCAGTTTAAGAAATGAAAGTCTGGTGCTCAATCATAATTTTGGAAAAATGTAGTGTCACAGTTTCATTAATGCTGAACTAAACCAGCAGTGGCAACAGATCTGGATCGGTGAAACCAGAGGGAGGCATCTTTATAACATTGTGCCAACTAAAAGCCAGTCCCAGGCTGTATCACATTGTGCTTCACGGCAGGAAGATGTTAAGCTCACAAGGCTCAGGTTGGGCCATTGTGGGTTGGTGAATGGGATGTATATTCTTGGGAAACACTCTGATGATTGTTGTTGATCTTGTGGTGTCTCTGAATCTGAGGCACATGTTCTTTTGCAATGTCCATTATACACAGAAGGAAGAAGGTTTTTATTTTGGCCTGTAGTACCTTTTCCTTAAGAACAATTTTAGACCAAGGAGCTTCCCCAGAGAGGGTCAGGGTGGTGGTTTGTATCCACTGATATAAGAAAAGAAATTAACTTTGCAATATACGTAGGACAACCACAGAGCCCCGTCACACAGCAGGCTTGAAAGGTTTGAAATGAACTGGAATGTTATAATTGTAAAAAATTCTTTTAGGTTTTTCAGATAGACCAGATACATAGGGGATAACTATTTCCTTCCCTTTTTGTCTCTGGTTCCTGTCTGTTTGGTTTCTGTGTCCTCTTGGTTTTGTTAAATGTCCATCATGGGGCAACCACATTCCCTCAGGACTTCACAAACGGTTCTTTCCGTTTGCCTTCTGAGGTTGTGGGTGCTTTGTGCTGAAGAGTCCTGATGACCCCCAGCTCGTGCTGTAGAAGGTGGTGGGTGTCAAACGAGAATTAGAGACAAAACGTCCAGAGTCCAGATGTTTTTGCTTTAACCTTTCCTTCAATATGACCTGGATGATTGATTGAGAAGATATTTTTATGTATGTTACAAATCTGATAATATCTGGGCTAAAGCAATAATTAAAAACTCTACTGGAAGTTGTTCATTGTACAGTTACACACATTGAGTCTGTGATGATCCTGCAAACTGATGACTGTTCTGCCAGTGACCCATAAAGCGAAAAAAGACACACTTTTCTTAATGAATTCTGAAAGGTTGTACATTTGCCAGTAAGTTCATTACAGTAATGTAATGGACTAATGCCTCCTCCACACAACGGTTTCTTCGTGTTGTAGCCTATTTTTCACAATGGTAAAAATGTGTCAATAAAGGTGTAAAATTAAAGGTTTCTTTGTCATTCAGCACCAAGGCTAGCGGAAAATCCACAGTGGTCCTGGGCAGAGCGTGGTCAAAGGGGGGTCGCAAACACCACCAGTCGTTTTATTGGGGGGCGTGGCTCAAAAAGGTTGAGAACCACATCTTTGTGGATCTGTTGTATTCAATGTCCCTTAACCAGAATGTGTTTTATGAAGCTGCACAATCTTTCTTCACGTGAAGGCGTTCCTTGTTGTTTTCAAAGCAGCTGATGCAGCAACATAATGCAGTAACATAGGGCAGACACAGCACAGTAACGTAGCGCAGTTCCAAGGTAAACTCACAAAAGTAACGCACCTAGTTCTATTGGATTTTAATGGTGTTATGGGCTCATAATTTCTAAGGGTATTGTAAAAAAAGCTTAGAATATGATTGTCTTTCCGGTTGGGTCTTAGTGATAGGTCGAGAAAAAAGGTTTTTCTGTTTTTATCGAACCCAGAGATTCTACTCTATCACTCATTTTCCAGATTTTCCATACCACATACTGGGTTCAATTCCGGCTCGCGTACGTTCGCTAAACGTCTTTCTGTCCCCCTGTTTCCTGTCCATCTAAATTGCTTTATAAAAATGTATTGAAACCTTTGTAGACTCCTTTAGGTTGCTTTCTGTACACTTTGCTGTACACTCCCCCTGCTGGCAATGACTAGAGTTAGTTTGGAAAAGTCAAACTCTTAAAATTCACTGGAAACTGGAGGCACAGCTTGTGCACAACACCTCTGATGAAGGATAATCCAAAGCACATAGTAATCCAGCTCTATCCAGTTTCTCTCTCTTCATGGTTTTAAAAATTTAAGCCCTAATCCTGCGCTGAGGTTGTGGGGGATTGTAGTCCGGCTCTGCTTTTGTTTTAATCACTTTGAAATACGCCTGATTTCATCAAGTGCTGTGGGCTTTTGTCTGTTGGACATTTTCATACTAATCTCTTTTTGTTGATTGCTGTATCATTTGCATTTAAAGCTAATTTGGTTTTCCACCATCGCTAATGACATTAACAGCACAGCCAAACAGTTCACAACAACTCACTTGTTCCAAATTTTACAGATTTCTGCGATTAGACACGTGTGTGCACCGCAAATGTGCAAATGACCATGCAGTGGAGTTGAAGCAAAAACTCCAACTCTAAATTTACTCACAAAATCAAAGTAGCTGTATCCTAGACGCATAAATATAAGAGTACCAACCTCGTCTGGGTCAAAAGCCAGGAAAAAGTGAGCTTATAATGTGATTTTAGAGATAGAATTGCATATGTTTATGTGAACACTATTATTGTGACTGGAGAAAGTGTGAGGAGGTCATGTAAACATGTAAGTTATGGCTAACTTCTTTGTTGTATGATCGCTTTTACAAAAAAGTAGTCCGGGTAAACTGGAACACCCAAATTTGATGAGCAAATGGATCAAGATGTTTAAAGATGTCAAAGAAGATACTTTTGTGAGATCCTGCCAAGTAAACCGTTCCCTGTTTGTTCATTCAGAATCGGGTCACAGCTATACTCACTATTATGGGTTTTGTTACTGTCAAAGTTGTGGCTTTATTTTAAACATTCATTCATTTTCTTCTGCTTAGTCCCATTAGAGGTTGTGGGTGACTGGAGCCTATCCCAGCAGCTTTGGGCCTAAGGCAGGGTACATCCTGGACAATGGCCAGTTAGTTGCAGGGCTGACATTTAGAGACAGACAACCATTCACTCTCACATTCATTCACTAGGGACACTTTAGAGTTGTCAATTAACCTGTGGAGGAAGCCGGAGTCCCCGGAGAGAACCCACGGTAACACACGGAGGACATGCAGACTCCTCACAGAAAGACCGGAGTCAGCCGAGAATGTTTGAGTCGGACGGGTTTGGAACTCACGACCTTCTTGCTGTGAGGCAGGAGTGCTAACCACTCTGCCACGTGCACCCTATTTTAAACATTGGCCTTCAAAAGAGTCATTGAGACTGATAGTAACAGTAATCATGAGTTCTGCCAGCAGACAAAGGAAGATGCACTTTATTATATTCAAAGAATGGAAAATGCCAATCAGCAGTGTTCAAAATGAGGATTCTGAAACCAAACCAAGGTCAGGTAGACCAACAAACATTTCAGCCACAACTGCCAGGAAAATTGTTCGGGATGCAAAGAAAAACCAACAAACAACTTCAGCTAAAATACAGGACTCTCTGAAAAAGGAGGTGTGGCTGTTCCAAGATGCACAATAAGGAGGCACATGAAAATGGGCTTCATCGTCGAGAAAGCCATTACTACGCAATTGCCACAAATCATTCCGCTTCCAGTATGCCCAACAGCACAGAGACAAGCCTCAAAACTTCTGGAACAAAGTCATTTGGAGTGATTAGACCAAAATTAAACTTTTTGGCTACCAAAAACGTTACATTTGGAGAGGAGTCAACAAGGCCTATGATGAAAGGTACAGCATTCCTACTGAGAAACATGGAGGTGGATCGCGTAACTTGAAATTCTACAAAAAAACCCAGAACTACACGAGATGTCAACCTGATGAAAATTGAAAGAAAAACGCTCTCGCCTGTAACATGAAGTTTAAGAAACAAAGTGTTGCCTTTGTAGTGACAAATAGTCAACAAATACAGGAATCATTTCTTGAGGTTTCTATAGTGTTTTTAAATAGTGAATAAATTATCTGACAAGTGAAATCACCTTCTGTAGTATTGGTTTAACACATGACATAACTTATTTTCCTGAACAGCTGCCACTCTTAATAGGTACAATTCATCATAAATAGAGAACTTTATAAGCTAAGATAAGTTGTTGTTTAGATAACATGTCTCTTTTGGAATTGGTGTATAGGGATTTTGATGAGATGGTGTGTAAACTTTTGTTTTTACTTTCTGCTTCAAATGTCAGTTTTGCAGCAAAATGGGAGAGTATGCTTATGATGTAGCACATATGCAAACCCATGAGAAGACAACTGTTAAACATGGAGGTATTTGTCATTTTAGATAAATTCTTTTGAAAATGTTTAAAATTGCCTATAAGCAATGTTAAATATTTAGCCCAATGTTTATTTGTGTACATTTTTAATTTTGGATATTAACACAGTTTACTTAAAATCCCCAAAACATCTGCCTCTGATGGATTTAGACCTGGTTAATTATTTTGTGTTCAATAATAAGTACTTATTAACTTTAGCTGACACCTAAAACCTCTTTAGATCAAATCCAATAATAAACACTGGTCTAATATGTTTCACCTAAACAGAACTTTATCAAAACAACTCTCATTTGTTTGACCTTTTTATGTATTTTTACCTGTTACTTAATAATAACAAAATTGTATTAACAGTAATAATTAATGTGAGGTACCTGATTCAATTACCAATCTCACAGTTGAATTGTCGTGGAGGTGTTATGAAACAAGGTTACATTTTTTTTCTCTGGAGGTGCTCAGGGTCTGATTTCACACCAAACTACTGGGTTTCTGTTAATATACAGTCTGTTTTTGTTTCTGTGTGCTTTGTGTTAAAGAAAAAAAAGTTGTCCTACCCACTTGTTGAAGGGTAACCCCAAAATACACTGCATGCAGCTCCACTCCGCTGCGGAACAACGTCACAGACCATCGCCCAGTGCATGTGTTTCAGATCCGCTCCGCTGAGGTGCCCCGAGCAGCTCAGAAAGGCATGCGCAGGAGATACGAGATGGTGTGATGAACGCCGTTGATAAAGACGTGCGGCACCAAAACAAGTGTTGATTCAGAAGAGGAAAGACCAGAAATCAAGTTTAGTTTAAGATTGCTTTGTTGTTTAAGTAGACGTTACTTCACAGGTAACAGTTTTCCTCGTTACATTGAGTAAAAGTTTTGACATTTGAGTATAAAGTAAATTAATTTTACATTTTATGGTATAAAACCGTCTAAGTGCTGAACACGCTATGAATCTCTCTCTAATATGTTATATAGTTAACATTTTACAAGGCTTTCGAATAATGCTTGTGGTATGTAGCTATAATATAGCATGCTAATCTAACTTTTTCTATTGTAGTTTAAAATATGGAAAAGGTCACTATTCAAATTGCTCACTCTCAAGAGCCCACTGCCCAGACAAGTTCAGTTACACATTACTTTGGAGACTATATTTTACTTACTTTGCAGCCAAGTTATACATAACTCTCTCTTGTAGTTTTCACGATGGACCTGCCCTCTGCTCCCCTGCTTCTGCCTTCTGCACCTAGAAACATCTGTTAAAACATCTGCAGTAGTTTTTTTGTTCTATTTTATTCATTTGTGTTCAATTACTTTTTAAATAAAATACTGTGATTTTCAAAACACTGCATTCTCTCTTTTTTTTTTATCTTAGACAATGTTGTTAACAGATTTGACATTTTTGTAGTTTTTGATTTTATACCACTAGATGGTAGATTAAATTATAAGTAAGACATACCCATACTAAAAAGTTTTTTTTAAATTGCAAAACATATGATATAATACATTTCATTGAAAATAAAAAAGTGCAAATGAATTGTAAACTTTTCTTTTTTTTTATGCTCAAGTGTGTAAAAGGTGTCACATATTTGTGATGCAGTTCCAAAAGGTTTGAGAAGCAACAAACGAAGCCTTGTCCCATCAGGTTGTAAGGGTGAAGGTGGACGTGGCGAGGATGTGATGAGGAGTTTAAAATGACTGCTATAGGACGGGACCCTGTGGAAAGTCAGACAAAAAAAAAAAAAAAAAAAATCACAAGACAAATTCAAGTTGGCCTGTCTTGATTGAAAGCCCACTCACCACAACAAGGTGCAGGCCTTGAGTGGGAACATATAAGACGGGACAATAACTGTTAAATAAAATGCACATCCAGAAACAGGACATAAGGATTAAAAATAATAGCACAAGACAATACAGAACATGTAAAAATACAATGAACTAGGGTGAGGAACATAACAGAGGAAATTATTCTGCCAACTCTATTAAAAACAAATCCTGTTATCAGACATATGTACTTAGGCCCCGTTCATGCAGGCTCTAAGACATATAGAAAATGGTCTAATCAAGTTCAATTCATTTCCCATTTAAGGTTTGCATGGCCACAAATGTACATGACATACATAATATTTACACTTTGACACTCAACACTGTCATTTGACACATTATTAACATTCTCAACCTCTTCAATGTAATTGACACCTTTTCAGCAATACATACCTGCCGTGACCGTCTAGGCTTTGGATGTTTGTCTTTTGAAAAAAAGAAATTGGTGGGCACAGCTGTGCTTGTCAAGCAAGTCAAGTCCTTCCTTGTTAAAAGAGATATAAAGAAAATATATCGCTGGGCGATATATCGAATATACTCGATATATCGCTTGTAGTCCGTGCGATGTAGAAAAAGACTATATCCTGAAACTCGCGGACATTTTTTTTCCCTTTGTTTCTTCCCCCTCTTGTCCTGTCCAGCATCGAAGCGCAAGCATAATGATCACCTTGATAACCTAAGTTAAGAAGCTTATTTTATTTTTGATGCTTGTTTGTAGATTAACTTTTACATACTCGCGGTCTTTCCCTCTCACAGAGAGACAAAACAAACATAGTTACAAACGTCAGTCTGTCGCGCAACGTCATATGCCCTCGACCAGCAGAAAGATAGCGGAAGATAGCCAGAAGAGCCACTAAGGAAGAAATCCCTGGGCAGCTTCTTTAAAACTGCAGCAACATCTTCCGCCACACTGTCGCAGAGAGAGCTTATTGAAAAAGAGTTGGCTGCCTACTTGCAGTCTGTTAATTTTGACAGCAGAGGTCGCGCTAGACTTTCTCACTCTCCGTCATTTTGACGGACGGAGTCGTAAAATTTCCGTCCTCGTCTATTATTACCTGTCATTTTTAATTTTCATACTTTAATAATACTTATAATGGCTTTTTGTTTTACTCACGTTTCAAGAAATTTCAAGACGAGAATAGGACAGAATATTTGTTTTATTTAAGTACAACAGATACACAAAAAGTGAAAGGATATTTTGTGATTGAACTCTAGAGAACGCAGTATATTACACAATGATTCCGACAAAAATGAACTAAACTTAATTCCATCGCTGTTGTGCCCTGACAAGTTCGTTACTTGTGTTAGTTTTTCTACAGATGTCGCAGAACACTTTTCCCTTCTTTCCACCTCAGCCACGTAACATCTGTTCCCACCAATGACTGTAAAAGGGCTGGACATATGGAGTGTGACGTCACCCATAGCGTTACAAACAAGCCTCTCCCATGGTACCTCTCAAATGGTCGTTGCGTAAGGGCGCCGCCATACGGAGATTTACCGCGAAATCCAGCGATATACAGCCGTCCACCAGAGGGCAGGCTCCAAAAGCGGAAATATAAGGAGAAACCCAATGACGACTTTACAGGTGTAAAAATCATGTTTAAAGCCTGGTACAAAAGATCGCTCCTGTCTCTAGAGCTAAGTTTTTACTATGTGACAACTCTGGGGTGAATTTTTGATTATTACGTCCGTTTATGCTATCTGAAAAGTGTAGTTTTGTGAATAAATTTGGGTGTGGCTACTTCAGTGTGCATGTGTCAATCACCGAGCCACACGAACGTTGTGTGGCTAGCTGGCTAACAAGTGGCTAGTTAGCTGCTCCGTGATACTTGCTGGAGCAGTATCACGGAGCTGCCCGGAGCTAGGCTTCTGTTCTTGACCGTCGGCTGTTCTCTGAGTATTTGAGAAGAACGTTGTTGAAATGGCTTGCTGTGCTGTTGGCTGTACTAACAGACTCTCCAAGAAGTGTGGTCTTTAGTTTTTTCGGTGAGTAATACAATTTTTTTGGTTTTATGGATGGTTTTAAGAGCTCTTAAGCGGGTAAATATATAGCATTACTCAGCTACTTAGCCTAGCTACCAACTTTTCCCCATCAAAATTACATCGAGTACGGTAATTTAGAATTAGATGTTAATCATAATATTGTTAAGGTAGAGTTTCAAATTTATTTTTACTGGCTTTGCTTTAAAAAATAGATCCAGATATACAATATATCGTGTCATTTCTTGCTCAAATCCAAACATTGCGTACATGGCTATTAAACATAGTTTAACATCAAAACAATAGATTTATTCATGATAGCTGTAATATCTTTCTAAGTGATCGAATTAAGTATGTTATGGCTTTGACATATAACGTGCAAATGAGCGCTTGGTAACTTGGTAAACCTGCATTATTCACCGGGTGCACGCTAGGCTACCGTCAATGCTCTGAAGCCCACCGCTAATGATAGCACGTATCATTATGTACGAGATAATGTAAGATTATCTCGCAAAAAAATTACGAATGAACTTTTTCAATGAAATCGTAATTGCACAGAAGTTTGTGCAACTGTTATGTGTATTTCTCCGTTTAGGACGTGTAGAGGGTGTCTCTGGGAGCTCTGTTGTTCTTATATTAAACTGCCCTCAGAGTGTGTTATAAAGTATGACAACTGTACCTAGTACCTTCAATGTATTACCCTGGTAGTACCTAGTGCTGTTAACACTTTTCAGTTACATTCAATACATCTAAGCTATTTTAATATTTATAAATCTGGGCTTAAAAAATTGTCAATGTAAACATATGTACATAGCTTATGTTAAAACATAATCTTTTTTTAGTCACTTAGTCTAAGAGAAATTATTATAAACATGACCATGATATTTTGTTTATGTGAAGCCCTGTTGTTATCTACCCTAACCTGCAGTTGTTATTGTAACACTATATGTACAGTACAAGTTTGGTAACCTTTTAAGGTCATACTAACACCTATTGTGTTTTTGTATGTTTGTTTAATCCAGACAGACTGGACCAGTGGGTGTTGAAGATGAGGAGACAGAACTGGACTCCTACCTCTTCCAGTCGGTTTTGCAGTCAACACTTTGAGATGGATTGCTTCTGCACTGATTTGAGGGTACCCAAAGCTTTGTGTCATCTTTATTACAAGGACAGTACATACTGACCAACAGTACAACTGTATAATAACATTAGTCCACATGGGTTATTGTAGAACTGCAGAACTGCACAGTGAGTCACAAGCGAGCAGCAGCTTTATCAGAAACGTCATTAATTACATGCAGGCCATTAGGAGACAAATAAAATACAAAAAATAATTCAAAATTAAAAGGACAAATAGAAAACATGCGTTAGTTACACTACAGACATCTTATTAAGCAAAGAGAAACAGAAGTTGTTAAAACAGCAGGGCACAGAGGGTTTAATACTGACAAGTCTGATCTGATAAGCCACATTTTTGAAAAGAGTGAAATAATCCAGTTAAATAAATTTTTCTGATGGTAGTTGGAATAATATTCCATTATATGGAAGCTCGAAAAGAAACGGCAGACTGACTGAAAGCTGTTTTTCTAATCTATTTAGTCTATCAATTTGTTAGTATTTTTCTATTGAGATGCACTCTTTTTACACTTATTTGCTCACTTTGCTACATTGCGCCTAGATTAGACACCTACTCACTCACCTGTTGAAACAAGTTAGAAGCAGTGGACATAGTGGGAAAGTACTGATACAGACTGCTTCCGTAGGCGCCATAGATTACTATTACTTTTGTGGTGTCAAGTTGACCATGGACACAACTCGTTGATACAGGAATGCTCTAAATAAAAAATATGTACAACTGTGATTCTACAAGAAATACATTAAATAAAGTAGCTACAATGCCCTATAATGTCTTTTCTTTATGTCTCTTTTAACAGGGAAGGACTTGACTTGACAAGCACAGCTGTGCACACCAATTTCTTTTTTTCAAAAGACAAACATCCAAAGCCTAGACAGTCACGGCAGGTATGTTGGTTGAGAGGTTGAGAATGTTAATAATGTGTCAAATGACAGTGTTGAGTGTCAAAGTGTAAATATTATGTATGTCATGTACATTTGTGGCCATGCAAACCTTAAATGGGAAATGAATTGAACTTGATTACCATTTTCTATATGTCTTAGAGCCTGCATGAACTAAGTACATTTCAGAGATCCTGTGTGTGCAATAGTTTACATCGTTGGTGGAATATGTCTGACAGGATTTGTTTTTAATAGAGTTGGCAGAATAATTTCCTCTGTTATGTTCCTCTGTGTTCACCCTAGTTCATTGTATTTTTACATGTTCTGTATTGTCTTGTTCTATTATTTTTAATCCTTATGTCCTGTTTCTGGATGTGCATTTTATTTAACAGTTGTTGTCCCATCTTATATGTTCCCACTCAAGGCACACTGCACCTGGTTGTGGTGATTGGGCTTTCAACCAAGACAGGCCAACTTGAATTTGTTTTGTGATTTATTTTTTTGTCTGACTTTCCACAGGGTCCCATCCTGCAGCAGTCATTTTAAACTCATCACATCCTCGCCACGTCTACCTTCACCCTTACAACCTGATGGGACAAGGCTTCGTTTGTTGCTTCTCAAACCTTTTGGAACTGCATCACAAATATGTGACACCTTTTACACTTGAGCATTAAAAAAAAACTGTTTACAATTCATTTGCACTTTTTTATTTTCAATGAAATGTATTGTATCATGTTTTTACAGTTTTAAACTTTTTTTCTGCTTTAAGTATGGGCATGCCTTACTTATAATTTAATCTACCATCTAGTGGTATAAAATCAAAACTACAAAAAACTGCTGCAGATGTTTTAACAGATGTTTCCAGGTGCAGAAGCAGAGGGCAGGTCCATCGTGAAAACTACAAGAGTGATGTATAACGTGGCTATAAGTAAAATATAGTATCCAAAGTAATGTGTAACTGCACTTGTCTGGGCAGTGGGCTCTTGAGAGTGAGCAATTTGAACAGTGACCTTTTCCATATTTTAAACTACAATAGAAAAAGTTAGATTAGCACGCTATATTATAGCTACATACCACTAGCATTATTCAAAAGCCTTGTTAACTATATAACATATTATAGAGAGATACATAGTGTGGTCATAAATCTCGGTGGGAAGCTCCACTTGCGTTAGCCTGGTGTTAGCAACAGGTTAGCAGCAAGTTAGCAATTCCCTTAGCCACGGCTACAGCGGAGTGGGCGTAATTACGCACGCTCTCATAATGCCCTCCCACGGGCTTACGATGCAACGCTCCTTTGCCCATTTAGTAACATCCTCTAGTCTGAAAATGTCGGATGTATTCGCCATTTTTTTGCCCTGACTTTGAGGTTATTTCGGCGAATAGGGGACCAATGGGCGGATATCATCCATAATTATTATACAATCTATGGTTACGAACCTCGAGATTGACGCTATTTCAGTCGCCATTTTTAGCCGTTAGGGTGGTCGCCATGTTGATTTTATGGAGCCAGAAGTCCCATATGGACTGAGTTGAGTGCCCGTTTGCATGGTAACAAGTGAGCCAATCAGAAGCTCGCTTGTTCGTTGACCACGTGCTCGCTCATGCAGACAGCCGTAAAGCTCCGACAGAGACCTGAGCTAAACTTAGCATCGCTGCTCCTTCACTTACCCTGTGTTATCGGCGCCCTCTGGTTGCTGCTCTAATTCAGGTAAATTTCACTTTTACACCAATATCTACGTTTTTTTTATATATTCACCTACTTTACTTATCACTATGTTTGTCATCTTTGTCAAGACTGTTCAAAAACACATATACAATAGGACTAAACTGCTAGATTATTAATAGATATCCTCACAATTATAAACTGTATGTTGTAAAGATATATAAAGTTGATCCTTTAGAATTATATTTTCTGTAGGAAATCTTAGAATCTGTGTTTAATAATTTTCTTCAACTTATTCTAATAAATACATAAAAATAGGCACTTTGCATACCCTTTTTAAGAAACTGGTTATTTAGAAATTGTAGTCAAAGAAGCAAGTGTTGTATTTTTGAGATGGAGTAAATATGTGTTAAACCAGTTAATGCAGCTAGGGCTGTACTAGAATAATCGAATATTCGTTCGGTGGGGTGGCATTCAATTTTTAGTTTTGAGATTCGAATATTCTTTTTTTATATATATATATTTTTTGTGTGTTTTGTATCACTTATGCACTGTCCGTTTTCGGAGCATAAACCTGCCCGTGTAATGTGTACCGGAAACTGTTCTATTTAAAAGATTATTAAATGTTTACTAATATTCAAAGAATGTGTTCCACCTGATCATATTGCACCAAATGCAACACTGCACTCCACTGGGTCTGCCGCAACACATTTACGATGCCGAAGAGTGAAACGTGAAGTCGTGAAAGATGATACAAATGCAAACCGACTGTAATTCCCCCAAGTACTTTAGACACAAGTGGTTTCCTCTACTGATGAATTTATTAGCATCCGTCTTTCAATAGCGCCATAAAAACACTGTGAAAACTGATGAAACACACAGATAAAACAACAGTTAGCGTAACGAAAATAAGTACAATTCATACATTAACTTCTAGAAAATAAAACAGACAAAAACAAACCTCGTTGGCTGAGTACCATGAGAGGGATTAGCTTTGGAGATCTTCTGTCCTTTACCTTATAAATTTAAACTTTAACTTTTAGCGTAATTATTCTCTTAATCATGTATCCTTTCTTGGTTTCTGTGGAGATCGCTACTTCTGCTCTAATCAATCTACCACTGCGTATACAAGAGCCTAACTCTGCGCTACAGCGCCCTCTGGTGACACTTCACAAAACACACCAAATAACAGTTTACACAGAAAATTAACAGAAATGAAAATGCGTCAGTTACACCGACACTATTATTATATATTTAGCCCCACCCACCGAAGCTTCGAATATTCGATATTGATTGCCACCTAAGCTTCGAAGCTCAAAAAATGGCATTCGAAACAGCCCTAGAATGGTCAGGTTTAATTCTTGCAAAATTCAAACAAACAGATTCCCAGGTGCAGGATGTAGGTGGTTATGTTAATGTGTGTGTTTGGATTATTAAGACGGACATGACCTGAACAGGGCGAGGAGCAAACAGTAATATTAACTTTTAACTTATAAATGTCAGTGACAGAAACAGATTGCACTGAACTGATTTGTTAAAGAAAGGTTTATGATACTTTTTTATGAAAACAGTTTGACTTTCTGTCAGGTCTGTTGATATGAATATAGTCCACATTTGGGTTTTATTGATTCTATGGAAAACAAAGTATTTGGTAAACTATGTTGAACTGAAAATATTGTTTCAAGTAAACAGGAAAACTGAAATGTTGACAGTTCAAAGTAAATAATAACCAAGGGTTTATTAAAATGGTATTTTATAATCAAGGTATAATACCTGACACTAAAACAACTGCTGAGTGTCATCTATACAATAAAGATTTAAACTGTAATGTAAACTTTAATCTGGTGAGGTAAACATATCTGTATCTATGTTAAAATGGTTTAAAGAATCTTGGATAATTTTAGAGCGTTTATTTGAGAAACCTGGAGTTAATAGAAATAAATAAATAAAGGCCCAGTTGCTCTCTGTGTTTCACTGTTTCATTTGTTTTTATTTTTGTTGGATTTATTATTGGAATGTTTTGGATTATTAATTGTGTGAGTACAAAGGAGGACAAACACAAAAGTCTGTCTTTTTGAACAGAACAGTGCATTTATTATGCTTAAAAGCAATCTTAGTAAAATATGTACCGCTTGGCAAGCAGAGCCTCGACATGTTGCAAGTGACCAATGGTTCTTTTTGATATAGATAGAGGTAATTTTATAGTTTTTTTTTTTTCTTTTGCCAAACACCTTCTGAGTGTTCATAATTACACTTCATCAAATCTTTGATTGAATCTTGATCTAAAGATAAAAAGTTGAATGATTTCTTTCAGCCTTTTAATAATTTGTTCAAAGAATTCATTATCCATATTCTCCAGAGAGACACGTAGACAAAGTATAATTTAAAAATGAATGGTCAGGTTTAATTCTGGCAAGAATTAAGCAAAGACAACATACATTTACACATTATACATTTAGTCATTTAGCATGCGCTTTTATCCAAAGCGACTTACAAGTGAGGATAACAATGGAAGCAATTTTAACAACACAAGGTATAAAAAGCATAAGTGCACAAAAAACTAGTCAGTTTAAACCCAGCGCAGTATACAAAGCTAAGGATAAGAGAATTTCTTTTTTTTTTTTTTTTTTTTTTTTTAAAGGAAAGGAATCGATAGAAAGGAAGTAGAACTCAGTGTTTGTCAGTCAGGTGTTGACGGAAGAGATGTGTTTTCAGGCATTTTTTAAAAATGGCTACAGAATCTGCTGATCTTGTAGCAGCAGTAGATCATTCCACCAATGTGGAACAGATCCAGAGAAGGTACGTCAGAGTGATTTTTTACCTTTTTGGGACGGTACCACCAGACGTTGTTCATTTTCAGAGCGCAGGGATCTGGTAGGAACGTAGGTCTGTATTAGTGAGTGGAGATATGAGGGTGCAGAACCAGTGGTGGTCTTGTAGACCAAGAGCATAGCTTTAAACTTGATGCGGGCGTCAATCGGGAGCCAGTGTAACCTAATGAATAGAGGAGTTACGTGCGCTCTCTTCAGTTCATTAAAGACCACTCTTGCCGCTGCATTCTGGATCAGCTGCAGAGGTTTGGTTGTGCAGGCAGGGAGTCCAGCCAGTAGAACATTACAATAATCCAGTTTGGACAAGACAAGAGCCTGGACTAGAATTTGCGTAGAGTGCTCTGATAGGAAAGGTCTAATTTTCCTAATGTTGTAGAGGATGAATCTACAGGACCGGGTGGTGCTGGCGACATGACTTGTGAAGTTTAGCTGATCATCAATTACCACTCCCAGATTTCTGGCAGTGCTGGACGGTGTAATGGTTGATGGGCCTAGTTGAATGGAGAGGTTGTGGTGGGTCTTTGGATGGGCCGGAATCACAAGCAGTTCTGTTTTTGCAAGGTTCAGCTGCAGGTGATGGTCCTTCATCCAAAGTGAGATGTCACTCAGACATGCCGAGACGCGAGCAGAGACCGTCGGATCGTCAGGTTGAAATGACAGGGGGAGTTGAGCGTCATCTGCAGCAGTGATAGGAAAAGCCATGCTTCTGGATGACAGAGCCAAGGGATGTCATGTATATGGAAAAGAGTAGCGGTCCAAGCACTGAGCCCTGTGGCACCCCTGTATTGAGATGTTGGGACTCAGAGACCTCGACTTGAACCATTGCAACGCCATTCCAGAGACACCCATCGCCCTGAGAGAAGACAGGAGGATGTGATGATTAACAGTGTCAAAAGCAGCAGACAGATCCAGTAAGATGAGTACAGATGACTTGGATGTTGCTTTTGCCAGTCTCAGAGCTTCGATGACTGAGAGCAGGGCAGTTTCGGTGGAATGACCGCTCTTGAACCCAGACTGGTTCTGGTCCAGGAGGTTGTTGTGTGAGAAAGGATGAGAGCTGAGTAAACACAACTCGCTCCAGAGCTTTGGCAATGAAGGGAAGGAGGAAACCGGTCTGTAGTTTTCAAGCAGAGTAGGGTTAAGAGTGGGTTTCTTCAGTAGTGGTGTGATGCGGGCCTCTTTGAAAGCTGTGGGAAGGACCCAGTGGAAAGAGATGAGTTGATGATGTGGGTGAGAGCAGGCACGACAGATGGAGAGATGGCCTGAAGGAGATGTGTGGGGATGGGATCCAGCGGGCAGGTAGTAGGGTGGTTAGAACTAATGACCTTGGAAACATCTGCTTCAGTTAGAGGAGAGAAGGAAGTGAGCAAACACATATCAGGGGTCTGAATGAGCTCGACAGGTGGTGGCGCAGAGAACTGACTGCTGATGGCGGTCGTTTTCTTTACAAAGAAAGGCAGCGAAATCATCAGCAGTTAAATCCGATGAAGGTGGGGAACAGGCGGACAAAGGAGGGCAGAAAAGGTTTTAAAGAGAGTGCGCGAGTCAGGTGAGTTGATTAACCTAGAATGGTAGTAGACAGTTTTTGCAGAGGTGACATCAGTGGAGAAAGTAGAGAGGAGAGATTGGTAGATACAGAGGTTAGTAGGATCTTTTGACTTGCGCCATTTTCCTCTCAGCTGACCGGAGGCTGGCGGCGCGGTGCTCGCGTAGAACATCGGATAACCAGGGGCAGGACGAGGATGTACGGGCTGGTCTAGATGTAAGAGGGCATAAGTTGTCCAAGCAGGATGTAAGCGTGGAGCACAGAGTATCGGTGGCGTTGTTTGTGTTTAAAGAGAGCTCCTCAGAAGAGGAGTGCAGAAGAGACAGCAGAGGAAAACGGGAGGGACTGAGTGTACGCAGGTTGCGTCGGAAAGTGACCAGAGGTAAAATAATTGCAGTGTCTGGAGAAGTTAGGTCAAGGTCGAGAGTAATGATGAAATGATCGGAAGTGTGCAGTGGCGTGACCTGAGTGTGCCGAGTGGAGCAGTATCTTATGTAGATAAGATCTAGTTGGTTACCAGACTTGTGGGTTGCCGATGTGGAAACCTGCTTGAGGTCAAATGATGCAGTCAGGTTAATGAAGTTAGCAGCCTGTGGCTTTTCAAGGTGGATGTTGAAGTCTCCTAATACCACCAGAGGGGTACCATCCTCAGGGAAGGATGAAAGAAGCGCATCCAACTCCTCCAAGAAATGTCCAAGCGGACCTGGGGGATCTGGTTTGATCCATGTTTCTGTAAGTGCTACAACTGAAAGACCAGAATGTTGAACAAAAGCTATAATGAAATCAGCTTTGTTCACAGCAGACTGCATGTCACAATGTCACACACAGCAACATGTCACAATGGAACAGGCTGAGGTTTGCTGCAAAAGTAAACAATGTGAGATTTTATTTCATGCGGTGAAGGAGTATCTTTCACACAAGTTATGTCTAGTTCATGTTTGGATTAACACGAGGGACATGATCAGATCTGACCTGAAGAGAACGAGGAGCACCCAGTAATTATAAACATTAGGAAATAAAAAATGATGATAAATGTTATGAGAATTTTATTATTATAATTCTGTATATTGTTTATAGTTAGTAGGTGCTCATAGTTCTCTACAGGTCATGTCAAATCATGTCATGTCCTCTATGTTAGTCCAAGCATGGAGTAGACATAACTAGATAGACATGGGTTGCCATGGTACTTTTGCACCTGGAGCTGGGGCCTTGAGGGGAGTGTGTATGCAAGATACGCCTCCCACTGACAGCCCCCACTCAGTGATATAAAATGTAATGTTTTGTTTACTTAGGTAAGCAAAACGCACTATGTACCTTTTGTATATATCTGTGTACTTTGCTTCCCTTGCAAGGAATAAAACCTGGCCTTTCGCTTTTTATAATATAATCTGTCTCCGTGTCTCTCTGGGTAATATAAGGATATAGAATTCTTTTAACATATAGAATTCTTATAAAATTTGGTGCCGTGACCCGGATCTCAATATTCGTTGTTTCTCATACAAAGAGGTGAGCTGACGTGCACGGAGAAATGCACAAAGAAAGCATTTCTTGTAAGTCCCAAGCTGTGCTGTTCAGCAGTAAGGGCCAGATATCCCCTCTGTGTGTGTGAAGCACGATGACGAGATCTGGACTGGAAAAAAGGAGAATAGCAGAGAGACGAGAGGACAGAACAGACAGTCTGGTTGCGGAACAACTGGACTATTGGACTGAAAATTCAGGTAAACAGCTGTTTAATTTATTTTGGTGTGTGTGTGATTTTTGTTTTAATACCAAAGCTTCCGGAAGTAGTAGTTTTGGAAATCTGACGTATGTTGAGCGGGCTACATGAAGTTTACATCATTAGTTGATGTTTTTCCATGAAGTTGGCCAGCATATGAGATTCTTAAACGCTGAAAGATCGAGACCCTAAATGTCATCTAATGGTGAGATCCGCTTTATCGAGAACCTACATGTAAAATCTTAACGGGTGAGATTTAAAGCCGAAAAAGTATGTGTTTTTGATCGAGATCCTACATGTTAAATCTTAACGGGTGAGGTTTTAAACGGGATATTCTGATGTTAATCTGTGTTAAAGCTTGTTGTCTTGCTGGATTTTAGTTTGATAGATACCTTATGCTTTGTAAGTCTTTATGGTGTTTCTTGAAACTGACTCGTGCGTTTAGTTCATTTGGCCGTGACAAGTGCGAACCTCTATGCGAGATAGAGCACCTAATTACAAGAAGAGGTATGAGGTCTAAAGAGCTTGTCTAGAGAGCACAGGAATTTATCTTAGATTAATAATCACGTATCGTAATACGCCACAATCGAACTGCCTTGCATAGCTAGTATTGTTGGTTTTAATGAATAGAAAACTCGAGTATTGACCATTATCGAGAACCTTACAAAAAACAACTAAAAGGTGAGATGAATGAGTCCGAAGTCAATGTGACTATAAAAAAGGCCTGCCTACGTAGTATTGATTCCTGCAGATGAGAAATGAGATTTTAAAAGCCCACGAGAGCTTTTGCTGAAAAATGTTCACTGCTGGTGACGCGGTGAGTGAGCGAAAAAAGACCACTGAAAGTGAAGGGGCTTATACTGAGAATTGTTGGCAATACTGAGAATTGTTGACCTAAAAAGTTAAAGATAACAGGTGTGTTTGAGAGAATAAATGTGTTATGAATGGGCCATTGTTGGATGAAGAATGAGTCTAATGATGTGAATCAGAACAACGGTAATGTTTTTGTTTAGAGAAAGTTTGAACAACATGAGAGAGAAAGGTAGCTTCCATAAGCTACTTTTTCTAGTTTGAGAAAAAAACAGAGAAGCAGAGAAGAGATTTTGAAAGAAGTTGAAGTACACACATGTACTTCAAAACACTAATCATTTGTATTTTGTTTAAATGTTTCTGGGAGCCTCTAGGTATTGGCTTCCTCCCTCCGCTCGGACAAACAGTGCTCTCTCCAACCTTTCTCTGCACCCCACCTCCCACATGCTCCTTTTCGGCTGAGAAAAAAGGAAAAAAAGCTGCAGACAGACGAGCAACAGCAAACACGGAAGCGGTAAGATAAACCAATTCACACTAACGTTTATTTGTTTTAAATTTTGATCTATTGAGATTGACCAAAAAGGTATTTGTAAAGTGTGTTTGCAAATTGGATGAAACTTGAAATTAATATGAATGTAATGTATTTCTCTGAGGAAAAATGCACAATTGAAAGGTAGAAAGAGACCACTCTAAAACCTCACCTCAAAAGAACCTAGAGTAGGGGCATAGAGGACTTTATTAGGGATTATTTATAAATCATTTCTGTCATTGAATGCAGTCTAAAAACAACACCGTTTGTGTCTTCAGGAAGAATTTAGAGATTTTATCCAGAAGCACATTCTAAAGATGGTGTAGTCTGTACGTCAGGGAAGAAATCGATTAAAGGGAGTATTTCTATCTTTGGGTATAATCTAAATAAGGTGTACGTAGAAATAACTCTGAGGAAGAAGTTGGCACGCAAGCGGAAAAATTGTGAGGCTAATTCTATCTGCAGTTTATACGCCTTAGAACACCGTTTATATCCCGGAGAAGAAATGTTTTAAGAGACGGTCTAAAAGTCTTCGCGCAAAAGAAAATAGAGACGTCTAAAGTGAGCAGAGCCTGGGAAAGCGCGCAGGGGTCTGAAAGGGAACGAGGCCTGAGAGGAGACAGAGGTCTCCAGAAGAGTTAGCACCTAAACTCATGCGATTTTCCAGCTGAGATTAAGTATAGTAAAAAAAAGGAGTAACAGACGAAATACCCAATATAAAAAGGAGAAAAATTTAGTTTAAAGGCCTGCTTTAATAAAGGGTAACACGCTGTCCAAGTCGACTGGACTAAATATAGTGCTGTTGACTGCCAGAAACGTAAGTTTAAAGTACCTTAGTGGGAAGGAAAAATAGTTAGCGTCCCTTTTCTATCTTAAAAGTTCAGCTTGGCGCTGGAATTGAGAAATAAGGACGTACGACTGAGCGACACAAAACCCACTGATGAGTTAAGATCAAAGACTCTGGAAAAGAGAGGCTGAACTGAAGAGCCGCGGCGTGTGGACTAGTCAGGAGTGTGTGAGTGTGTGTGTGTGTGTGTACGGAAGCCCTAGAAGTAAATACAGATGTTGATAAGACTTAGAGCTTTAAAAGTGAAGGAAAATAGGTTGCAACAATTAAAATAATATTGTTAAAAGGAGAATTAAAAGAGGTGAAGAAGAAATTAAGAATAATATTAATAGAAAGTTAACAAAAGAGCGCTGAGGAAAGATTAACAGGAATATAGTTAATTAAAATTGAATAAATTCACTAAAAGGAGTTAATAAAATTATAAGAACAAGGAAAAGGTTAGAGCCTAAATACTAATAATAAATTAGAGGAAAAATAGCCGACGGCAAAACAGAATTAAATTAGTTAGAGCTGTGCTTTAAATCTAACCATAAAGGAACAATAAAAGTAATACAAATTTATCTGGCCAAAGAAATAATTAGTGAGAAGTAAAAGTAAAGTAAAAGTAAGTATTTAGAGGTTTGCGCTGAGACAGGAATAGATAGCACGAGTTAAATTAGCCGTAAATATAACTCAATTTAAAAAAAAAAAAACGTTCAGAGAAGTATTAAAAAGGACGGTGGTCTCAAGAAAGTCTGAATTAATCTCAAAGTAGGTCTAGTTGTGGTGCGTTCTAGAAGCATTAAAATTATTCTATTAGAGAGACATTTAGAGTTTCTGGCGACATTACAAATCCACGGCTTGATATCGCCGTTGTTAAAAAAACTCTGTGGAGACGGAAGACTCGTGAGCAGTTAAATGCCCGAGAAAAAAGTAGGAAAAACTAGTATTGAATCCCGCAAAACATCAAGATGAGAATAACTGTTAAAAAAGAAGTTGTATTAATATGAATAATTAAAAGAAGGCAAAAGGAATTCTCCTTTCTTCAGCGGAGTCAAGATGGGACTAAAATTCACTAAAAATACTAAAACTGGAGATGTAGACTCCATTAGAAAGATGGAGACTCCATTAGAGGTGATTATTAAAGAGAAACCAGCTCAAAAGAAACAGATCAGGAATCATATGAAGAAATGTCATAAAAGAACGTATGGGGTTTTACAGTGGCCTGTTACAGCAGCTTTAACCCAATGTGCTGCAATGATATAAAATTATATATATATATATATATATATATATAATATAAAACTTTACAAGGCTATGGATCAAAGTTTTAAACGAGAGAAAAAACGTATAAAAGAACGTGAAATATTGGGATAGTTTAGAGACGAGTCAAAACGGAGACTAAGTGAACTAACTGAAACAAAACCAGTGCAGTCAGCTGTTGTGGGTCCAGAAATTATTGTTAAGACTTGTACCGAACCTTCAGCCCTATTGCCTTTTCAATATAAAGACATTCCTGAACAGTTTCCAATAAAAGCGCTGTCTGAAGAAATAAATGGAGAAATAACGGGACAATTCAAACTAGTTTTGACTGAACCAGAGAGTGGAGCATTAGTCGGAGGAGAGGGGAGTGGCTCCAACAGCGTCTGTCCATCTGGGTATAGCACCCCCGATCAAGAGAAGATAAGACAGAGATTTGTGATGAGACCCGCTCCTGTCCAAAAGTGACTGACTTTAGAAACAATGAAATAAAAGAATTCAAAGAACTGGATAAAACGATAAGAAGTCAGTTCCTGCGAGACAGAGAAGATAAAAACAAAAATGCCAGAAAAACTGTTAAAACACAGAAGAGTTTTTCTGGAGCTGACGCACAATTAAAGAGTATCATCAACATTCGGCCTTCTGATCCCAAACAGACCTCATACAGCCCAAGTCTAAAGGCTTATGAAAAATATTCAAGAAATGTGAGAAGATGGCTAAAAAAAGAAGGCCTCCCGAATTACAGACTCAACAAAACTCAGTTGAAAAAAAATCAAAGATCAACTGGACATTATTGTGGATCATGGAAAAGCTACAGAAGCTAAAGAAAAGAGAAGAAACTAATAAGACTTTGTTGAAAAATACTGCTGCAAATGAACAAACTGAATAAAAGACACAAGGAGAAGAATGAAAAACAGGGGTTTGTTACTGAAGAGAAACGGAAGCTGTCACAGCGACAAGAGTTTACCTGTGGTACCCCGGAATATGAATAACATGTGTTTATGTTCCAGTCTTCTTCATCAGAGCCGATGTCACTGTAACAAGCTCATTCCAACAGATCACAGCGGATCTCATACAGAGGAATGTCCGCCACACAGAGAGGTGTCTGAGGCAGTTTCAGAGTGAGACAGGTCTAAAGCAGAGTCTGGTGAGTCCACCCAACCCCCATTAAACCTTCATCAGATACCAGAGGTGCTGGATGTGTGGGCAGTGGAGCTGCACCTAGAGACAGGGCCTTGTTAACATAACAGCAGGGCAGAAGAGAAATGATTATTCAATCTGTAATGTACTGGCTGAGATGAACACAGGGTTCAGAACTAATACAGAAATGGACTAAAATGGAAAGAATACAAAGACTATTTAAAACATCACATGTGCCAAAGACACAGTTACACTGTTCAGTGATTTACAAACAACAAGACAAAATGGACTCTGAGAAATTGTAAAGAAGCAACAGAATGGCAATATGCTTTCTATTACAAGACAAAATAAATATATATTGGGAAGGCAAGAAGCTATGGTGGTACCTCTTATTTACCCAGTTTGAGACTTGGTTTCTGAACAGGAACTCAACTCCTTCTGTTGCATTAGTGACAGAGGGACTGGAGTCTTGTGCACTTAAACCTAAGTTAACAGCTGTACTGTGCGTAAAAAAGAAAAATGAATATCTAAATTCAAGAGTTATATGTCTTAGAAGATCAATTAAAATTTAAAAAAAAATATATATATATATATATATATATATATGTTGAATCAACAAACTGTTGGACAAATGTTGACATTATTATAAATAACAGGTTATAGCAGGTTGTGGATTGTAATGTTGCTGTATTAATGTCTCTATTAAGAGTTCTGATAAAAACTGCAGACCAAAAGTGATAATAGACTTAATTAAAAAGAATAAAGAGAGAGACAGAGCATTGTCTGTGTTAAAAGAAAGCATTTGAATAAACTAGCTTTTGAAAATTCTGATTAAAATTAAAGATGTTCCATCTACAGTGTTGTGCCTGAACGCGTTCAATGAACGATAGTTCATGAACTCGTTCATATTTTGGGCGAACGTGAACTGAACGTGCTGTATTACTGCCTGATGAACGTTACTGTGAACTCGTTCAGTCTGGTGTCTGTGAACGGCACGCTCTCTTTCAGGTTAACTTCGTTCAATAGGGTGCCAGATTTCTATAGAGCCTTCCAGGCGAAAACCCGGCTAAAACACACCGCAAACCAGCCGCAAACGGGTCTTAATATGTAGCGGAAAAACACCAAACCTGGCAACACCAGCCACCAGTGTCGCGCCGCCGCATGCGTGACCCGTCATCAAAAAAAAAAAAAAATAAAGCATGGAGGCTACAGCAGCATGTAGTAAGGCGTATGATCATTTAAATTCATTCATGTAACTCAGAGGTCACTAATAGGCGGACCGCGGTCCGGATCCGGACCTCGAGAGGCTTTGATCTGGACCGCAAGACATTATTCATAATTACAAGCGCATTGTGTAAAACATATTTTTGAACCGGCACTTCTAGGACAGCTACGTCTACACGCGCGGGTCCTCAGGTTATTATGATTACGGACAGAGCAGCGGGAAATTTTAACATGTTTAGCGTAGCCTGATAATGCGTTAGAAACTAAAATCTAAAAGCTGGGCCTTGGCAAAACATAACGAAGATTCACTGACGTTATGGACGGAGAGGGAACGTTTATTTTAGTTTATTCAGCTCCTCAGCTCCTTGTCAGTGTCAAAGCTGAACAACAGCCCTTTATCCTCTAGTCCCAACTGCTTTGATAATCAGAGAATCAATTCAGAACTGAACCAGGACTGGACAGTTTTAATGTCAGGATTAAAAAGACTCAGCTCAGAGGAAAGTGAGGACGTCTAATGTGGTGAGTTGTACATTTGTCTGTTAACTTCTTTATTCTGTTGTAAGTTAGGTACTTATTTGACCTAATTTACAAACGTGAGTAATTAACATTCACGTTCATTTGAACCTAACATGTGTTTATTTGGGTGATTAAAAACAGAAAAGGTGTGAAAGGAGGGTTTGGAGATGAGTGACACATGTTAAGTCTTCCTTAAGTTGTGTCAGTTTCTGTGTGAAACCTAAATCCTGTTACAGAACTAATCATAAGCATTTTAATTAAAATGTTACCCCACACGGAGAAAATACAGGAAATAAATATTTCTATTCTAAATTTTGTTTTAAGATGAACCTGCAAATTAAACAGTAACAGTTAATTATTGGCAACAGCTAATGCTAAAGAAATGCTCAGTACTTTTTCCCTTGTTCCTGTTGTTTTCAGAGGAATGACAATAGAAAGAGATGAATTATGAAATGCATCTTTGTCATTTGTTTAACAAATATGTTTTGGCTTGAATTTATGATTTTTTGTATGTATTTAAAATGTTCTCACACATGTTTTAAAGGAGTATTAGGCATTATATGTAGATCTCCAGGCTGTTGTCAACCACCAGGTCTTGAGCTTTAGCCTCTTTTGATTTTGTAGTTTTTTACTTTTGTCTGTGAGCTGTGTTTGGTGAAAGCTAAACACTCAAACATCCTCCTCATGTAAACAAGGGATAAAATACAGAAAACAGTGGATTATCTACATTAATCTCCATTTGTTTAAAAGGCTGTAGGTGTGGAATAAATGAGACTTTACTTTAAAGAATTATATTCAAACACATATCCTTTAATTTAAATTTTCCGGACCCCTCACGGTGAGGAAAGTTACTAAGCGGACCTCGGCTGATTTTAATTCAGGACCCTGATGTAACTTGTTTGTTGAACCTGCCTGGTCTATTTTCCCAGGATTCCAATATTCTGTTTTAGCATGTGGACAATGGAAAATTATTACAATTTAAGAACGTTTTCACCTTAATGATTCCTGTCCTGTTTTTCTTTGAATAATTCCTCATTAAAAAGACCATTCAAGCAGCACGTTTGTCCTCATGTTCTTGAGAATGTACTGTAGGGTTGAAAGCTGCAGCTGCTACTAGTGTGGAGTGAATGGACAGCAACAAAGCATTAAAGCAACAATGTCCCCTCAATGCTAATGTAAACTCTGGTTGGATAAGGATTGAAAATTGGATATGAAAATTAAATCTGACGCATAGCTTCATTGTTAAAACTGATAAAATAATTGCTGTCTGTGATTCTACTGTATATGGGCTGTGGCAATAATTTTGAAAAATAATAGCTCGCAGCAACATATGGAAAAAAAGAACTATGAACTAGTTCATTTTTGGAACTGTGAACTTAGTTCAAAATTTTGAAGTTTGAACTGAACTGAACTAGTTCATTTTAAAATTTGTGAACTGAACTTTGAACTAGTTCTTGTAGAAAGTGAACTTTCCCAACACTGTCCATCTATACGTAACCGAGAGATGGCTACTCATCAGAAGAACTGATGCACAATACCTCAGTAGTATAAGAAACCAATAGTTTAATATAGTTTAAAATTAGACAATATTGAAGAAGGTTTAACACTATGTTACAGATAATTAGCTTCAGCAGTGACTGGATTTAAAAAGACTTCAGTGAAAACAGGGGTTTTCCAGTAACAATGTAAACCACACATCAGTTACACACATTTCTGACAAGTCCTAAATTTATCTTAACACAGACTAGAACAATATATGAAGTAATACTTTCAGTTCTGAATTAATAAAACAACATGGTAAACAGTTAACTTGTTAATAACAGAATGATCAGCACAAAGGCGGACTGTTTAAAATCAACAGATATATTTCTGTGAAAACAGATACAAGTACAATTAACCTAATGAAGCAGCGTTAATGTTATTGGTAGATGTATTAGGGTTTTGGAGACATGTAGGATATGACACTGTAGAGCTGAAAACAGATAATACTTTTACAACACAGGTTAAAACACTAACATAGCATTGTTTGCTGTAGGTGTCTGAGATTAAAGCATCGACTGAGGAGTGAGAAATGTTAAAGGTTTAAAAATTAACATCTCACAAAATGGTCTGGAGTATGTTAAACATCAGTTTTAATGAGAGAAGATGACAAGACATAAATCAATGTTGACAAGTTAAGCCTTGTCCAGAGGAAAAGGCCTGAATGAAATTAGAATAAACACAGAGAGGTCATAAAAGGTCACTTAGGAAGAGTCTGAGATAAGAGTTATGGGGAGCACTGAGTCATCAAAGAGTTGCAGATTCTCAAGAGAGACCATAAAACAAATTTATGGATCAAATAATGTTTGAGACAACATCTAACAGAAATACAAAGTTAAATTCCAACAGATTAAAATGTGCTGAGGAGAATTCTACAGAAACAACACTTCCTGCTGCAGATCAACACTGAGACTGGAGTCTTCTTCAAAAGTTTTCAAACATCAGGTTTACTGGAGAACAGTGAATGTCTCATGAGAAGGTCTGGTGTCATCTTTAACACTGTTGACCTGTACACATCAAATCAGGTAAAAAAAGATTAATTATTAAAATTTTAAAGGAAGCAAATACGATGCCAAGTAATTAAGGGTTGTTAGAAACAAGTAGTTGCTCTTAGAGAAATGAGTTAGAACTGTGTGTGGAACAGAGTCCAGCTGAGACAGAATAATTAAACAGATTAATAATATTGGTGGTTTGTCAATGATTCTTAATAAAAAGAATCAAAGAGGGGATGTATGTGAAGTTAGATTTTATTAAGCTCAAAGGTTTAGTGGACTTTAAAACATCAACAGAAGAGAGGGATAATTATTTAGATTATGATTTATTTGTGATGATACCTTCACAGAGTTACATTAAATGTTTGGGATAGTCTTCTATATAGATTTATTTTACTGAATAAAACTCTACAGTAGTAATACAACAGCATTTTATTACGAAACTCATCTGATATAGATCACAGTGGTGAGTAAAGACTTGTCTGAATCTCCATGGTAACGCTCAGAGGGAGGAGTCAGTGAAACTCAGATAAACTGAATGAATTAGTTTGTATCATTGTTAACAACAGACGATTTATAGAATAAATGTAAACAGGACAAACAAAAGTTTTATTGTGTTAAGATCTGTGACAGAGTCTGTGAGAGCAGCTCAGAGACATGCTGCTGTCGTCAGAACTCTGAACTACAGTTAGTTTACTTTTGGATTGGATCTTTGGATTGTTTAATGGACAAACTGCTTATGACTTTAGAAATAATTTGACAATTATTGGACTAATAATTAATCAGTGTAGGAGATATGGAAGAGTTTACTGGTTTTGCACAAAGTAGTAGTTTTAATCATACATGCAGCTGTAGCAGAAGGTTTAACATTAGGAAACAATTTAAAAGTAACTTACATTAAATAATTTGAATTGAAGTTGAATTATTGGAGCAAATAAGAGAATAATGCATGAACAAAGAGGTCATCTACTTAAAAGAAGTGGATTTAATCAGATGTAATGATGGGAAATTACAATTACAAGTTAAAAGAATTATATTTGTTGCAGGTAATGATGACATGTGTGGCTGTAATTTAATAAAATAGTGTTTGAACTGCAACTGCCTTCATCTAAAGGGGATATTTATTAATTTTTTTTTATTTTTTAGGCAGAAATGTTTTTGGGGTTATTTTGTTGTTTTCCATCTTGATTTATTCTGAAACTGTAACATGCACAATGAAAAATGTCCCTTCTGGGAAATCTCACAAGTGTCCGCTTCATTTTGACACCAGAATTATTGAAATACACCTCGCAGTTACAGAGATACAGTCAATTTACTGTGGACATGTCCGTTCGAGCAGACACACCAAAAACAGGCCCGGGTTAAAAGGGTTAAATAAGAAAATCTTTTATTTTGCTTTATCAGTCATATTTTCCAAATAAATGTCAATGTTTAACAGAATATGCAAACTTTTGAGCTTGTATCCTGACACTATTGAGGGTTTGTGAGGGTGAGAGCAGTGTAGTGTCTATTGGAGAGAATGTGTGGAAGCCTCAGGCGGTGTTTTAAACATCCTAACTCCAGCATGAGAGCCTCACCAAATGCTCGATCTCTCTTCCTCATGCTCCTTAACTCAACTGTGCTCAAGCAGCTTTACTTAGGTGTTTCAACAGCAGCGTAGCTGACACGCTCAGATGAGCCGATGCAAGAGAGCAGATAAACAGCTCCATAAAGACATGGTGTGTAAATGAAGAAAGAAACTGGAGTGTCCTGCACAGAGCTGTGGCTCAATCCCAGAGTCTGATCTTACTAATGCTCCTGTCGCTGAATGATCACTAATCCCCACAGACTCACTCTGACTTCTCAGCATCTTTAAATATCCTGAAGCTAGACAAATGTATCTATTATTTCTTATGATAACATCACCATCAAACTAATTTAAGAATTTATAAACCTATTAATAGAGATTGGTCTTTTTATAGCTCTTAAAAAAAAAAGCTGCTTACCGCTTCTGAAGAGTGCAGACCTCCTCTGCTTGCTCATGCCTGTTTTACTTTTCTTTTTAGTTATCTCTACATTTAGCCAATGATTTTATGATCAACTTTTTTACATTACTTTTTACTGTCTTTTAACTGGATTTTTTTAAACAACACGTTGGACCCGCCGAGCAACTGGAGCCTTGGTGCCTATTTTTCTTCAACATGTCTGGGGTAAAAACAACTACTACAAACTCTTTCTGCCAAAATTGCTGGAAATTTCAACAGGAAATCAGTGTGCTACAAACAAAGATTTTTGCTTTGGAATCTAAAAGAGGACTTCAGGAGACAATCCCGATCACACAATGTGGTAAGACGAAGATGAATTTAAACTTGGATGATACAGTGTCATTCCCAAAACTGAGCAAAGCAAAGGGATTTAAACAAAATGATTCCACCTGCATAAACTTGGTGCCCAGCCAAAGCAGCACTGGATTAGAAAAAAGAATGCTGGCATCACAAGAGCTTATGTAGCATCACCAGACATCCAGCTTAAAAACAGATTCCAACCACTGACTGAGCTAAAGATTAATGAACCAGAAAACTCTGCTGTAAATGAAAAACATGGAGTAAACTGCTTATTCTATGGAGAACAGGAGACATGAATCTGTGGAAAAGCACCAGGCAAACAGAGACAGAGAATCTATGCCAAAAGTGAAGGTCAGAGATATCTTGCTGCTTGGAGACGGTGCTGTCAGAGACTTAAACAACGGTAGATTTGCAACATGCAGCTTTCCAAGCGCTACAGTCACTGATATAACAGCACTCCTCCCCCAAGTCATGTCCAAACACACAGGGATTAAACAGCTGATGTTACACGTGGGTGCAGTTGACACCAGGAAGGGGGAATCAGAAGTTTTAAAAAAGGATTTCTCCAGGCTTTTAGATAAACTTGAAAACCTGAAAGTGCAATCCTTTATCAGTGGACCACTCCCAAACATCGACAGAAGGATCAATAAATTCAGTCGGCTGCTTGCACTATATACATGGCTGTCCAAGGCCTGTGAGACAAGAGGAGTACACTTCATTGATAACTTCAACTTGTTTTGGCAACGTGACGACCTGTTCAAAGGAAAGGGCCCACATCTAAACAGGAGGGTCAGGAGGCTAACGGATAATCTCCTGCACTCCCTGAGACACCTAAATGGTTCTGGGCGCCTCTTGAACAGAGAAAGGGTCCTCAGCCACTGAATGAAAAAAAGCACTCCTGCCTCACCAGCCAAGGATCCTCCTCTGACTCTACCACCATCAACACCTCCACCACTGAAATGGACTCCCCCAATAGGACCATGGACCCCCCCAGTAACATCAACACCTTCTGTGGACCTCACCATCTCTGTCCCATCTCCGGATTCACCAATGGGATTTCCAGATCACCTGGAAATTTTAGTTAAATCTGGAATTAAGATGATACCCCTTACACCTAACTTGGCCAGGACACGGGTTCTATCATCATCACTAAAAACATCACCCCCAATACCACCCAGGAGTACCACTGCTTCACCTCGGCCACTACCTAGAGTCCAATGGACCCCTGTCAGACCCCCTCCACCCCCTCCCAAACCAGCTCCTCCCAGACCAGATCCAAAAGCCTTGACTAGCATCAAGGCTACTATCAGTGATTAGGACACTGAGGGCCTCTGCTGTTCCAGGACTTTTCGTCATAATAAACCACTTATCAACCTGAGGCCCTGGGAGAGAACACTCCCCACTCACTCTCTCTCTCTCCGACTCCTGCTGAGTTCTTTGCTCACGCCCAGGCGTCTTCTCTCCTCTTCTTGCTGCCTCTGTCTTGCATCTTCTTCAATTTTTCCTGTTTAAAGACACAATCAGCCACCACAAGAATAAACACAATTCACAGATAGCACTTTTTATTGTTTTATGGGTTATTTACTTTTACAGCCACAGCATCCCGTTGTCAAGCTCAACAACAACAACCACAACCACCTCTTTTCCTATTCTATTCAAAGGAGTTAGTTTGGTACCCTGTTGGTACCCTGGTGTCTTTGCATTTGATTTCCCCAAGGGTGGGTTTTCCAAGAGGAATGTTGACCAATCAGAGAAAGGCTAGATGTAATGTGAAAGAAGTCACTACACAGCCGGTTGTAAACGAGCAACTAGTTAACATGTCCAGCAGTAGAGCAGACACCAGAGCGGTTTAATAATTTTTATACTGCGCAAGCCGAGTTACTTTTGTATGATGTAGTTAGCAAACCACACCCTGCTGCAGACAAGGCTTGTGATTGGTTTGTCCCGCGAAATCGCAGAGGAAGGGATTTGGTATGAGGAAGGGACTAAACCGTTCTCCTTTTGAACAAAGGAAAGCTGTTTAATATACCAAGCTAGCTGCAAGGGGTGGTGGTTGAAAAAGCGAGGCGTGGCACAGGCAGGTAAAACAGCTGATCTTAGTCAAAGCTCGGACTGGTGCAGGCATCAATAGTTGCACACTTTTATTATTATTGTGCACAAGCTCAGGTATAAGAAAAATAGAAAATAAATAAAATGTATTAAATTGCTAATTGCTAAAATTTTCTTATATAAAATAAAGAAGTACACAATACGTCAGACACAAGTAACTCGCTCACGCGCTGGTCCAAAACATTCAACATGGCGGACGCTGCTACCGAGAGGCCGTTTTTTTCTGCTCTCGCCTTGGTTTTGAAAAACCAGAAAAATGTAAAAACGATTAAACCGTTCTGGTGTCCACTCTGCTGCTGACCATGTTAACTAGCAGCGCTCACGTGCTTCCTTGTTGACAAGCGGCTGTGTGGCGTTTTTTTCACGTCAAGGCTGGTGTAATTCTGATTGGTTAACATTCCTCTTGAAAACCCTGCCCTTGAAATCGAATGCAAGCAACTGGGTACCAGACATACTTTTTGTAGAGAACAGGAAAAGAGTTTGTTGCAGCTGGCCACTATACAAAAGCAATGGGCTATATTAGACTATTTACGTCACATATTGTATAAAAGTCCATGTCTGTTTTCACTGGATTCATTTCTGACTCAGTGTCAGCACCACTGACCTCTCACACGTACAGACGCTAATTACAATTACAATGCGTCCCAGGTGTGGAAAATTCCCTTTAATAGCCATTTAAACGATAAAGGATAAGTAAACTTTTGATCAGTTTGTTTGGGTGATGTCAGTTTTCATTCGTTTTTAAAAACAGCTATGTGATAATTAATAATCTTACATGACCACTATCATTAACCCGAGAGCCCCCCATTGGAGTCATTTTCACATATCCCCCAAGCCATTTACATTTACTCCAAACACAGACCAAACAGGAAGCACACAAAAACAGCTGGTACCAAATTTGCCAAATTCTGCCCTATTCTTTATAATAGAGACTCCGCCTAACCATTTCATACTAAAATCTTAATAGTTATGGTTTGTTTCACATTAAAAGAATTATATTTGTTGCAGGTAATGATGACATGTGTGGCTGTAATTTAATAAAATAGTGTTTGAACTGCAACTGCCTTCATCTAAAGGGGATATTTATTAATTTTTTTTTTATTTTTTAGGCAGAAATGTTTTTGGGGTTATTTTGTTGTTTTCCATCTTGATTTATTCTGAAACTGTAACATGCACAATGAAAATGTCCCTTCTGGGAAATCTCACAAGTGTCCGCTTCATTTTGACACCAGAATTATTGAAATACACCTCGCAGTTACAGAGATACAGTCAATTTACTGTGGACATGTCCGTTTCGAGCAGACACACCAAAAAACAGGCCCGGGTCAAAAGGGTTAAATAAGAAAATCTTTTTATTTTGCTTTATCAGTCATATTTTCCAAATAAATGTCAATGTTTAACAGAATATGCAAACTTTTGAGCTTGTATCCTGACACTATTGAGGGTTTGTGACTTACTAATGCTCCTGTCGCTGAATGATCACTAATCCCCACAGACTCACTCTGACATCTCAGCATCTTTAAATATAGACAAATCTATTATTTCTTATGAGTAGATCAAATACATTTATGAATTTCTAAACCTATTTATAGAGGTTGGTCTTTTTATAACTGTTAAATTTTCTTCTTTCTAGAAATGAATGCTTAACATGAACAAAATGATCTGAGATTAGAAGAAGAAAATTTGAAGCTTAAGTTAAATATATTTGGAAACAGCTTTAATGCGCTGAGAATTGATTTGTTGTAATCTTTGAAATAAGAAGTAACAAACACGTTTATAGATTTTACTAGATATTTAAAATATTCTTGTTTTTCCTCTCAGGAGTAGCTCATAATAACAGCAGAGTAATTAGAATAACTCTGACTGAGGTTGTCAGGAAACTCTTTCAGGTTTGATTGTCAGTGTTGCACATTCCTTTGGCTGTATTTTGCAGAAGTGATATGTTTTCTGGAACTTACCGTGGTTGGGACAGTAGTGTGTGATGCCCTCAGAGGTGCAGTACAACTGAATCTGAGAACGGTCGTGGCTTTCCCTCAAGCTGAAGGTGGTGTCACCTTTATGAGTGTTAAACTCATAATTAAAACTATCCCCTGTGTGATTCCCATATCTGAAGTAGATGTAGCGGTGGATTGACTTGGCCTCTTCATAGGATGTGGAGCAGTGAGGATCAATGCGTTGGTACTGTTTAGAAGAAAAAAGACACATAAAGACCTCACTGACTGATCTGAGGATGTGCAGACCAGGAAAAAAAAAAATCTGAAGCAGGATTTAAAACACAGAACTGCATAAATGACCTTCTGCAGTAATTGCACCAAAAGTTCTTACCCTCTGGACTGGGTGGCAAAGTGCCAGGTGTAAGGAGTCTCATTCTGACGGAAACTTTTGCTCCCATTATTTGTTTTATTCTGTGAAATTAAAAGATTGCTCAGTATTTAAAAGTCATACAAGGTAAAAATACAAGGTAAAGATTTAAATAAAGTTGAAAGAAACAGAACCTGGTTTGATCCCTGTGCAGACGTCCATCACAGAAAGAAATGAAGAAGCCCATGCGTCTGCTGCTCTTTATATCCAGCCACTTTCATCATAAACGTCACTGCGTATGAAGAAGGGCGGGGCTTAAAATTAAAGATTTAAGATAAGTCATATATTACGCAATAACTGACTAAACAAGAACCCCGCAGTTGAACATAATCATTGCTTCTGGGAGTTTTTGTTTTTCATTTAAAGACAATATCTGTCGTGGTTTCTGACTGGACCCTGAGGTAACCCTTCATCTTCTGGAGGATTTCATTCTTTAAAGGTCCTTCATGTAAATGTCAGGTTTCTGCAGAGGTTTGATTACATTTATAAGCAGCTGTTAGTATTTCCACAGAAGTGACAAGTGTGCGTGTGTGTGTCAAAGATAAGGTGGTGTAATTACATGTATCACATCAATATTTTCACTTTGAATCTTACAGACTTATTATACAGCCTGGACTTTTATCAAAGCACCAAAATATTCTTCATTAAATAATGCCTTTTATACCCAATTACCGCTGGACAGCCATTTCAAAACAAAGCTATTATTTTGTCATATTAGTGTGTTCAGGGTGTCATTGTGCACATTCGCCTCATTGGGTCCGACTCAATCAGATTATGTTTGAGCAAAAAACTGGATGTTTGCAAATCACAAAACAAACATGAACTAGGTGGCAATGCCACAGGAAAACCTTGAGCCTTTTTAGAAAAGTGTAGCTAACTTTTGATGACCCACTTCTGTAGATAATTTTGACAAATTTTAGAGCCTTTTGGATGAAAACCCTAGAAGGAGTAGCACCACCAGTGTGTGACTGTGGAGTGAGTGAATAATTAATATGTAAAGCGTCTTTGCGTCCCTGGAAAAGCGCTATATAAAATTGATGTAATAATAATAATAATAGTAATAATAAGGAACAGATGGAGGACCAATTTGCAACTTATTAGGTCAATTGGCAACATGCTTGGTATAAAAAGAGCCTCTGAGAGTAGCAGTGTTTCTCAAAAGTCAAGATGGGCATTCCCCCAATGCTGCAGCGAAAAATAGTGGAGTAATATCAGAAAGGAGTTTCTCAGAGAAAAATTGCAAAGAGTTTGAAGTTATCATCATCTACAGTGCATTATATCATCCAAAGATTCAGAGAATCTGGAACAATCTCTGTGCGTAAGGGTGAAGGCCGGAAAACCAGACTGGATGCCCGTGATCTTCCAATCACCAATTCACCGTTGCCGGCCAAAACTCTATAGATCAAAAAAAGAAACCATATCTAAACATGATCCAGAAGTGCAGGTGTTTTCTCTGGAGCCAAGGCTCATTTAAAATGGACTGTGGCAAAGTGGAAAACTGTTCTGTGTCAGAAAAATCAAATCTTTAGGAAAACTGGGACGGCATGTCATCCGGACCAAAGAGGACAAGGACAACCCAAGTTGTTCTGAGCTCAGTTCAGAAGCCTGCATCTCTGATGGGATGGGGTTGCATGAGTGTGTGTGGCATGGGCAGCTTACATATCTGGAAGGGAACCATCAATGCTTAAAGGTATATCCAAGTTCTAGAACAACATATGCTCCCATCCATCGTCGTCTCTTTCAGGGAATACCTTGCATTTTCCAACATGACAATGACCACATACTGCATCAGTTAGAACATCATGGCTGCGTAGAAGAAGGATCCGGTTCTGACAACGCCAGATCTTTCATCCATAGAAAACATTTGGAGCATCGTTAAGAGGAAGATGTGACAAAGAAGACCTAAGACAGTTGAGCAACTAGAAGCCTGTTTAAAACAAGAATGGGACAACATTCCTATTCCTGGACTTGAGCAACATGTCTCCTCAGTCCCAGACGTTTGCAGACTGTTATAAAAAAAAAAAAAGTGGATGCCACACAGTGGTAAACATGGCCAACTTTTTTTTCTTGTATTTTTCCCTTAAAATTATCAATTTGCTCAGTATAAACATTTAAACAAATGTTAAAAGAGCTCGAGACACACACGCACACACACATACATTTCCTATCAGTCCAAAACTGTGCTCTTTAAAGCAGACGGGCCAGAAACTCTAATCTGTGGCGGGAGAGGAACGGTGACTCACAGAGAGGAAAGACAAAGTTCAGCTATAATGGAATTTATTCTGGAAGTAAACATTTAGTTAAGACCTGCTTAAAAGTTAGTTGGGTTAGGAGGCATCTATATTCATAATACATATGTTACTGATCGTACATTGTACCAAACTGTCGTCGAGATACCTACTGGAACAATGCTGAAAATAATAAAACGGTCTAATCTAGTCAGAGACAGTGTGTTGTCTGTGGAGTGAGCTCACATGTACTGTCTCTGTTTTTTATGTAGTTTCCTTCATACAGCTCCCACAGGCTCTTACAGGAAGTCATGTGAGGTTCTGCGTGATTCCGATATAAATTATCTGCTGTGCAATTAAAATCTCCACCCAAAATGAAAATATCAGTAGTGTTGCTATTAGCAATGACACTGTTCAGCTTATCTAAAATGTTCTCTCCACTGCACTGGTGGGAGTGTACACACAGATAAAAACTAAAACTAAAAACATTCTCATAAAACACTTTCACTTTTAGAAGCCTTCTGTTTAAAATTTCTTCAACTGAAAAAGAACATGGACTAAAACTGCCACTCCCACTCCTTTACCCAATCAGCAGGGTTGCTGTTATCGCTGTGTTTTTTCTGCATCATCAAGACTGCTTCTGCTTAACAAGTTCATATAACTTACCTCTTATTATGCTCTCTAGCTCATTTAACATTCAAACTCGCAACATGAATCCCGTTCATTAAAAAGTATAGATGAAATAAACAAAGGGTGAACCCCACTCTGTCATAAAACACACCATATCAGAGTTTTCCTTATTCACCTCAGTAATCAGTTTTCTTAAATAATAGACTTCCACATATTAAATTAGTCGCACAGAAGACTGTACCCACTGGCTTTAAGTCCACCATCATTTTGCCCGTCCCCAAAGAAAACCCCCGTGACCTCTCTTCTTAACCGTCGGCTCATCACACTAACACCTTTTGTGATGAAATGTTTTGAGAGGATAGTCATGGCACAAGTGAAAAAAACAAGACCAGCCACACTTGACCCTTTGCAGTAAAAGCTGCCATTTATTCATTCTCACACACCTGGAGGGATTCAGCTTTCGATACTGTCTTCCCTCAAAGACTGTGACAAGCTCCTTCTCCTGGGACTGACTGATCCTTCTGCTGCTGGGTTCTGAACTTCCTCACAGACAGGCCTCAGCAGGGTTCGAATTACAAAGTGGCTTTCGGGGGAGCCCTATTTTCCGATCCTCCCTGACTGACTTTAACGCTTTTGGTGCATGTTAGGGCATTTAAAACCATAGGTTTACAGTAAACCTATTGTTTACTTAGTAAAACTATAAAACGCGAGCGTCAGTCAGTGTTGTCAGTGTTCGAGCAAACAGCTCTGTCCACGGTTCTGAATCAACCGCGCTTAGGCTTACATTATGCAAATCATGATAAAAAAACAGAGTGACTCACATAACAATCATAAAAAAATACATCAATATTAAATAGGATTAGGGCCAATCCTCACAAACAGATCAAGTAGGTAATTCCATGATTCTTACCTCGGCGAGCAACAGGCTTTTTGCCTCCATGCATACTGTACATCCTAACTTCTGATTTTTGGAATAGAGCCATGTATTCCTGATTCTCCACTCTCCATTGCTTTGTTGTCCAGTTGAAAGGTGTTGCATGATCGCCAGGTCGGCTGCAGGTCGCAGCGGTGGTTTCTGGCGCTAAATTCTCGCTATCCTCGGTGCTGGTGCTGTCACTAGCAGCAACTTTTAGCAGCGGCGGCATCACTGGCAAGCTAGTTGTAGCTGGTGCGCTGTCATCACTCCTCTTCGTTTGTTTTATAAATCCAAATTGACTGAGGTTTGGCTGCTTTCTTTTTGACATTCTTATTAGTATCCACAGAGTGTTCCAAAACGAATAAAGTATGTTTTGAACTTGAAGTTAAGCTAACATTCAAATACCAACTCAGTGAGAAGTTCAAGTAGTGACGTAAACGTAGTAATTTCAGTGCAGCGCCGCCACGCATGGATGGTCACAGCAGGAGACACAGCGGAAAATAGTGTTCGGAAATAGTAGGCTAATGTAATGAGCGAATAAACACACAACATTGACACATTTTTAATATCATCATTTATTTCAGGAACCTTAATGTACAGAAAATCAAAATCTATATGCGACACAAAAAATGGACAGTGTTTTAGAGCTCCCCCTAAATGTCTCAAAGTAGGCTTTCAGGGGAGCCCAGGTCCTTTTCAGGGGAGCCGAGCTCCCCTTAGCTCCCCCTTAATTCGAACCCTGGGTCTCAGGCTGTTCATGTTGGTGTGACCTCTTTATTTGTACCTGGGCTGCACTGATCACACTTCTCCTTTGTTGATTAACCAGGTGTTTAACTCTGTATCAAATAAATAAATAAGATTATTTGTGGCACAATGATGGTTCACAACAGCTTCTGTGGATTTCTTTTTTTTTTACAATACAAATTACAATACAATATGATAAAATACACAACTTTACAAAATTACAAACATAGTATGATTATTCTTATAATAAATAAACTATCAACAGTTTAGCATAATTTAAAAACTGTCATTCAAAGAGATTTACAGAACGTATTTAAATAGTACTTACAACAATAAATTCCTCAAAAACATAAATCACAAACTTGTTTAAAATAAATAAAGATAATTTGTGGCACAATGATGGTTCACAACAGCTTCTGCCCCTAAACAATGACATTAACACAGGATACATTACAGCAGTGGAAACTCTAAAACAGTACAGTATTATTATTGTGTTATTACTGGTCATCTGCAGTTAACTAGTTACTACTTAAGCGAGTAAAAATATACTACTTAATCATTTCTGTACAATAAATATACTAATAAATAAACAGTTGGAAAACTCATTTAACCCTCTAATACTTCCCAGGACACACAAGAAAATGGTTTAGATTTACTTATGAACATTATAACATCCTCCTCTCCTGTTATAATAACTTTTATTATTATATTGTTTATATTGTTTATAGTTACTGGGTGCTCATAGTTCTCTACAGGTCATGTTAAATCAAGTCATGTCCTTCATGTTAGTCCAAGCATGAAGTAGACATAACTAGAAACAGACATGGCTTGCCACAGGACTTCTGCACCTGGAGCTGGGGCCTTGGGGAGGGTGTATGGAAGATACAGTGTGTAAATGATGGAAATAAAATCTAACTTTTTTTGACTCATTATAAAGATGTCTAATCTGTCATTTGATGCCTTTTGGAGATTTTTCCTTCTTTTCTTGGCGTCTTTATCCACATTAATTAAATTTTTTACCTTTTGATCCCCACTGTATGTTTGTGTGTCCTTTGCTTCTTCTTGCAAGAATTAAACCTGGCCATTTGCTTTTTAAAATATACTCTGTCCACGTGTCTCTCTGGATAATATAAGGATATAGAATTCTTATAACATCTCCCCACAGTTCATACTGTCGTTGTGTCCTTGGGCAAGACACTTAACCCACCTTGTCTCCAGTGGTGTTCAGCTGTAACACTGGTGAAGCGCTTAGAGTACCTACTAGGTGGAAAAGCGCTAAATAAATAAATAAAATACTTACCATGTGACGTCGTAAACAAGCAGCACAATACACTACAGGCCTCCAAAGCCTAATATGGAAAAGCCGCACATCAAATTACTCAGCAGAAACTCCGCTAAACGCACATGTAAGCCATATACATCTACTTCAAACACAGACCAAACAGCAAACAAAAGACAACATGTCAAAGTGTGAATAGCGCCACCTACTCAGCCCATTCGCCACAGTCGCAAACAGCTGGCCACGACTTCAACCAACAAACTCAAGCCAGACTTCAAATAAAACTAGAGAAGCTAACAACTACATTTACAGTTATAACATGGCTTCTTCGGTCATGGTTGGGGACACTCTCTGTGTGTAACACCTGAGCTAGACACCATTATTGGCCTGGAGCGTTGTCAACCCTGTGACATCAGAGCAAGGTCCAAATGACCGGGATATAAACAGTTTCCCTCGATTCTATTGGCTGTAACGATTCAAAGGAGATAGCATGTGCTCAATTCGACCAATCGGCTGCAGAGAAATTTCTCTGGCACTCTATCCCAGGAGCTGCTGCGTAAAAGGCACAGACGCAGGAGGAAGAATGCAGACTGAAAACACATATAAATATATAGTAGTCTGGTTTAAGTTCTCAAAAATGTATGTAATAAACACCATTAGTGATATAAACATGAAAATATAGTATTTACATGACTAAACTGAAATGGAACAGACTGGGCCAAAGTGTGCCTTTTGGAAATCTCGCCAAATCTGTCTGTATTAAAACCTCTTGAGTTTTATTCTGCTTCACATTATCAGTTTCAAACTTTGCAGGAATAATGTTAACATGTTTTATTTACATGTAATGAAGTAAAGGAGTTGCAACAGCAGCATTCCAAAGAGTTACTCAACATAAAATATGTTACTGATGACAGTGTCTGACACACCGGGGTGCCGCAGGGGACAGTCCTCTCTCCTTTCCTCTTCACCCTCTACACCACAGACTTAAACTACTGCACAGAGTCCTGCCACCGTCAGAAGTTCTCTGACGACTCTGCAGTGGTTGGACGCATCAGCGGTGGTGACGAGAAGGAGTACAGGACTGTTGTGGATAGGTTTGTCACCTGGAGCGAGAGGAACCACCTCCAGCTCAACGTGATGAAGAGGAAGGAAGTGGTGGTGGAACTGAGGAGGACTAAAGCTGCTGTGACCCCCATCTCTATCCAGGGGGTCAGTGTGGACGTGGTGGAGGAGTACAAATACTTGGGTGTGTATTTGGACCAGAGTTTCCGCTAGAAAAAAATGGTGCCGGTCAAAGTGACCGGCAGAGGTTTCGTTTTCCGGACATTTTTTTCGTTACCACCTCACATCTTAGCCATGGGAACTTGTCACTCCATTCCGACCGATACGCCCTACACTTCGGCTTTTTCTCCGGAGACCGGAGACTCGGAGGCGGAGGCTCAGCCGCGGAGCTGTCTGGCTCTGGACATCTGAGGCTTCAGGCGTTCCTGATTCAGTATCCTCCTTCGCGTCTGGCCTCTGAAAAAAACTTTTAAGGCTAGTCTGCCTGGGCCTGGCCATATTTGAAACGTCTCTCAATAGTTCGTGGTTTAGGTCTATATTATAGCCGTTAGGCGTGCGCTTTATTTGAAATGCAACATGCGATGTTGTTTAAAAACTTTCAAACGGTCGATTCAGATTGTGTTGGGGGGCGGGGCCGGGGTTATTAGGCAGTTTTAATCTGACAATTTGACCGGAGAGATTTAATTTTGTCGGACATTTAATTTTTTTCCCGGCCAATGACCGGTAATTACCGGACAACGGAACCCCTGATTTGGACAATCAACTGGACGGGGGCAAGAACGTGGACACTGTCTACAAGAAGGGCCAGAGCCATCTCTACTTTCTGAGGCGGCTAAGGTCCTTTGACATCTGCAGGACTATGTTCAGGATGTTCTACGAGTCTATGGAGGCCAGTGCCATCATGTACGCTGTGGTCTGCTGGGGCAGCAGTCTAAGAAGTTTATAGTTAAGTTATATCTACTTTAAAGAAAAACTTCTATTTCTTGCACTGGTCAGTTGCATGTTTGTAACAAAAATAATTTTCCCTTGGGGATGAATAAAAGTAATTTTGATTCTGAAAATACTGTATTATTTTAGGCGGAACTAAAAAAAATACATTTTAGCTGCGTGCCATCTTCATTTTTTCTTCATTAGTAACAAATATTCATATGATAACACTTTTTAACAAATCTCCACAATGTTCCCTTTACAATGACACCAAAATTATTCAAATACACCTTCTGGTTGCTGGTATGGATTTTTTGGGCAGTGGTCTTGAAAACAGGCCTCGGGTTTAAAGGGTTAAAACTAAAAACTACAGTAATGGCAGAGCTGTTCTAAAACATACCGTCATTCAATACATTCAGTGTCAAGTATTGTAGACAGTGTTGTCAGCTGCTCCATCACAGTGTTGTATGGAAACTGCACTGTGCAACAAAGGCTCTCTACAGGACATGTACACCAGCCGGCTCATTAGGAGGGCCCCAAATATCATTAAGGACTGTACATCCCCCAAAACCCACTAATTACACTGCTCCCCTCTGGGAGGCGCTACAGGAGAATCCAATCCAGAACCACCAGACTTACAAACCTCCTGCAGGCTATTAGACTCTTAAACAATTCAGTCACTGTTCAAATATTATGTTGAATTCACTTATTTATACTGTTTATTTGCTTGTGTCTATGTTGTACAGAAAAGCATAATATGTACTAAACATATTTGGGTTTTTTTTGTTGAAGGGGAGCAACCAAGTAAGAAAATCATTGTCCTATGTTTTGCTTTTTATACATGACATAAACGTCTCTGAATCTCTTTGAATCTGGACCCATAAGATATTTCTGTTTATGGTGATGGAAGTGGAAATGATAAACTCCTTGACATTCATACCCTGAGCCTCTTGTGGTGAACCTAAATGACAGGCAGAAAGAAGTATAAAACTTCAGTTTCAGCGGCAGTAGCTCAGTGGGTAGAGTGGTCGTCTTTCAACCGGAAGGTAGGCGGTTCGATTCCCACTCTCCCTATAGTTCATACTGTCGTTGTGTCCTTGGGCAAGACACTTAACCCTCCTTGCCCCCAGTGACTGTAACACTGGTAATTACATTAGAACAATGTAAGTCGCTTTGGATAAAAGCGTCAGCTAAATGAATAAATGTAAATGTAAAACTATATTCTAAAGGAGGAACATTTACAGTTTTTATAAAAATGACTTAAATATGGAGATAAATGTTAAAACTCTCGTTTACCTCTTTCAGCATCACTTGATTTTTCTTCACAACAGTATTTTATTATACCATAAAGGAAGATGGCCACCACTGCTGTGCCCAAAGCTACAAACTGAAAAAAACATTCTTATTTATTATTAAAAAGGCCTAGGTGGACAAGTGCCAGGGAACTGTTCGTGTCATCTCGAGTCAACACATTGTCCGTTGTTTTAAGAAATTTGATTTGTCGGCTGACTAATGTCAATTTATGCAATATTAATGTAAACAATGTTATTGTTTTATTGTTAACTAATACTGCACACAGTGACATGTGTTACACATCTATCTATCTATCTATCTATCTATCTATCTATCTATCTATCTATCTATCTATCTATCTATCTATCTAATCTATTTTAAATAGATTTTTTTTTATAAAGACTATAAACAGTTGTTCACCAAACCACTTCTAATACAGCTCAGAATCTACCTGAGCCTCATTTCATTTGTTGAAAAAGAACCAGAAGAAACAAATTCCCCAAAAACAATCAGGAAGTGAAGACAGCAGCAGTAAAGACTTTTCAGAAAAGGACCAGAAAGAAACCCAACTATCAGAACATCTCCATGTTAATAGAGTTTGCAGTAAAGTCACACTTGTTTTGTCTCATTCTGAAAAGGACAAGGTTTTATGTGTAAAGTTCAAACTCACCTGGGATATGGTGTCAAACTTCTGACTCTGCTGCTTCCGTTTGAGGACCTCTGTTTCGTTTCCTTTTGGTCTGCACCACTTTAAAGCTCCAATTTCAGTGTATTCACCCCAATGTGGACTTTAGAACAGCAGCCTTTCATTACTTTAGCGCTTGGATCCAGAAAAAATGCAAAAACAGAGCTGACAATGAAAGGCACTATGGCATAAGCAGCACATATCCATTCATTATATCCAGGCTGGCAAGGACAAGCAAAATCACTGTCAACAATTTTCTCAAAACCAGCCAGAACAATACTGGAGAGCCCCAATTTTCCAACGTGGGTCTTTAAAAACAAATTGACTTTTCTTATAATATCATCCATGACAACAGATAAGTTGTGACTAAATAAGTCGTCTCTATTCTTATTTCTGTCCTGAGACTCTGGAAAGTCTTCTCAAACTTATTTACCCCCAAATATTTTTCTCCTCCCCTAAAGTACAAACACAAGTGTTAGATCTGTGTCTAGTAGAGGTGGAGACATACAACTGCAGATAAAGAACCATAGAGAAAATGAAACCTCTCACTGAAAATACACGAGGTCAAGTCAAGAAGCTTGTTATTGTCATTTCAACCACATTAAGCTGGTTCAGTGCAAAGTGAAGGATGCTACAATGCCTTGCAAAAGTATTCGGGCCCCCCTTGAACTTTGCCACCTTTTGCCACATTTCAGGCTTCAAACATAAAGATATGAAACTGTAATTTTCTGTGAAGAATTAACAACAAGTGGGACACAATCATGAAGTGGAACGAAATTTATTGGATATTTCAAACTTTTTTTAACAAATAAAAAACTGAAAAATTGGGCGTGCAAAATTATTCAGTCCCCTTTAACTTAATACTTTGTAACGCCACCTTTTGCTGCGATTACAGCTGTAAGTCGCTTGGGGTTTGTCTCTATCAGTTTTGCATAGAGAGACTGATATTTTTGCCCATTCCTCCTCAAGCTCAGTGAGGTTGGATGGAGAGCATTTGTGAACAGCAGTTTTCAGTTCTTTCCACAGATTCTTGATTGGATTCAGGTCTGGACTTTGACTTGGCCATTCTAACACCTGGATATGTTTATTTGTGAACCATTCCATTGTAGATTTTGCTTTATGTTTTGAATCATTGTCTTGTTGGAAGACAAATCTCCGTCCCAGTCTCAGGTCTTTAGCAGACTCCATCAGGTTTTCTTCCAGAATGGTCCTGTATTTGGCTCCATCCATCTTCCCGTCAATTTTAACCATCTTCCCTGTCCCTGCTGAAGAAAAGCAGGCCCAAGCCACCACCATGTTTGACAGTGGGGATGGTGTGTTCAGGGTGATGAGCTGTGTTGTGTTTCATCTGACCAGAGCACCTTCTTCCACATGTTTGGTGTGTCTCCCAGGTGGCTTGTGGCAAACGTTAAACAACACTTTTTATGGATATCTTTAAGAAATGGCTTTCTTCTTGCCACTCTTCCATAAAGGCCAGATTTGTGCAGTATTTGACTGATTGTTGTCCTATGGACAGAGTCTCCCACCTCAGCTGTAGATCTCTGCAGTTCATCCAGAGTGATCATGGGCCTCTTGGCTGCATCTCTGATCAGTCTTCTCCTTGTATGAGCTGAAAGTTTAGAGGGACGGCCAGGTCTTGGTAGATTTGCAGTGGTCTGATACTCCTTCCATTTCAATATTATCACTTGCACAGTGCTCCTTGGGATGTTTAAAGCTTGGGAAATCTTTTTGTATCCAAATTCCGCTTTAAACTTCTCCACAACAGTATCTCGGACCTGCCTGGTGTGTTCCTTGTTCTTCATGATGCTCTCTGCGCTTTAAACGGACCTCTGAGACTATCACAGTGCAGGTGCATTTATACGGAGACTTGATTACACACAGGTGGATTCCATTTATCATCATTAGTCATTTAGGTCAACATTGGATCATTCAGAGATCCTCACTGAACTTCTGAAGTTGTTAAAAAAGTTTGAAATATCCAATAAATTTTGTTCCACTTCATGATTGTGTCCCACTTGTTGTTGATTCTTCACAAAAAAATACAGTTTCATACAAACATACAACATATAGTTACAAACAGAACAATGACACAGAGTTTGTGCTAGCCTGAGTTCATCCACCTGCTGCCACCATGTTTTACCCACTAGATTTCTAAAATCAGTACTAAGCAGTTTGTTACCACAACTCACTGATATAGTCAATAATTCCTTACAGTCTGGAACATTTTCAAGGGCCTTAAAAACTGCTGTCATTAAGCCTCTCCTAAAGAAGAGCAGTCTTGATGCTACAGTGCTCAACAACTATCGGCCCATATCAAACCTGCCATTTTTAGGGAAAGTCATCGAAAATGTGCTGCGTTTGATACAGTGGACCATGAAATCCTGACACAAAGATTAGAGGAATGAATAGGTATCACTGGAACTGCCCTTAAATGGTTTCAGTCCTATCTTGAAAACAGGAAGTAGTTTGTTTCGGTTGGTAACTGTGTATCAGACCAAATGGCCCTGACATGTGGGGTTCCACAGGGGTCTATCTTGGGACCTCTATTATTCAATCTTTACATGCTTCCTTTAGGCCAGTTAATACGCAGCTGTGACGTATCATACCATAATTATGCAGATGACACTCAGATTTACATTTCACTCACAGCAGGTGAAAATGGACCAATCCATTCACTGTGTCACTGCATTGAACAGATTGACATGTGGATGCAAAATATTTTCCTCCAACTGAACAGAAACAAGACTGAACTAATCATCTTTGGGACAGAAACAAAGAGAAAGTGTCAGCGGTTACCTTGAGTCTCTTTCTCTAAAATCTAAAAACCAGGTTAGAAATCTAGGGGTCATCATAGACTCAGACTTGAATTTCCACAGTCACATTAAGTCAATTACATCATCCGCATTTTATCACCTTAAAAACATTTCCAAAGTCAAAGAGATAATGTCTCAACCCGACGTAGAGAAACTTATCCATGCTTTTATCTCCAGCAGGTTAGATTACTGTAACAGCACTGCTGGTTTACAAGTCTCTTACAGTTTTTCTCAGTCGCTTTGGTGCATTTTTCACTTCATCCCTAACATGTGCAAAATAATAGTGTATTAAAAGTGTATTTCTCAGAACAATTTGTACAAACTGCAATATACAACAGATATGTTTCTGAAGCTAGTCAGTCACTAAAAATCCTTAGTAAAAGGTAGAAGTAAATATTGATGCCAACAATCATGTCAGTTCCATCAGAATGATAAGTCATTAACCCTTGTACCCTGAATTAAAAAAGTTACACTCTTACCATTCGGGGACAAAAATGTCCTCTTCCAAAACACCATAAAAATAGTATATGTTAATATTTTTTTCTACTTTTTTTGCATAAATCTCTTAATCCACCTCAGTCCTGATCATAAATGTCAAATATTTGAATATTTTCAAACTTTTAACCCTTTATATGCCAGTGTATATGATAGCATCCCAAAATATTGTTAAAAAATCACAAAAAAATTGCAATATTTTTAATAATCTGAATGCAAAGTGAAATTTTCTTGGGGGGATTATTAGAGCCTTGGATGTGCCATTGATTGGGAATAACATTGATTTTGATGGATTTTTATTTTTTTTGTAATGTCAAGTAAAAAAAAAAAGTTACACTCTTACCATTTGGGGACAAAATGTCCTCTTCAAAACACCATAAAAATAGTATATGTTAATATTTTTTTCTACTTTTTTTTGCATAAATCTTATAATTCACTTCAGTCCTGATCATAAATGCCAAATATAGTAATATTTTCAAAATTTTAACCCTTTATATGCCAGTGTATATGATGGCATCCCAAAATATTGTTAAAAAATTACAAAAAAATAGCTATATTTTTAATAATTTGAATGCAAAGTGAAATTTTCTTGGGGGGATTATTAGAGTCTTGGATGTGCCATTGATTGGTAATAACATTGATTTTGATGGATTTTTATTTTTTTTGTAATGTAAAGTTAAAAAAAAAAAGTTACACTCTTACCATTTGGGGACAAAAATGTCCTCTTCCAAAACACCATCAAAATAGTATATGTTAATATTTTTTTCTACTTTTTTTTGCATAAATCTTATAATTCACTTCAGTCCTGATCATAAATGCCAAATATTGTAATATTTTCAAAATTTTAACCCTTTATATGCCAGTGTATATGATGGCACCCCAAAATATTGTTAAAAAATCACAAAAAAATAGCAATATTTTTAATAATCTGAATGCAAAGTGACATTTTCTTGGGGGGATTATTAGAGTCTTGGATGTGCCATTGATTGGGAATAACATTGATTTTAATGGATTTTTATTTTTTTTGTAATGTCAAGTAAAAAAAAAAAGTTACACTCTTACCATTTGGGGACAAAAATGTCCTCTTCCAAAACACCATAAAAATAGTATATGTTAATATTTTTTTCTACTTTTTGCATAAATCTTATAATTCACTTTAGTCCTGATCATAAATACCAAATATTGTAATATTTTCAAAATTTTAACCCTTTATATGCCAGTGTATATGATGGCATCCCAATATATTGTTAAAAATCACAAAAAAATTGGAATATTTTTAATAATCTGAATGCAAAGTGAAATTTTCTTGGGGGGATTATTAGAGTCTTGGATGTGCCACTGATTGGGAATAACATTGACTTTGATCAATTATTATTTTTGTGCTTTGTATGATTTAAAAATGAACTCCCATTGAATACCATCAAAACTGCCGTTAGGCACCTTAACTTTTTTACTCTGATTGATGTGTCTTTGAAGTGAGAGGATAAAAGGTATAGTCTAACCCCCTTTGTCCCCATGAACTTTTAACACCCTCTCTGCATCATAACAAACTTAAGAGCAACAAATTGCAGCAGCACAAAAAGTAAACAGCGTGGTGGCAACAACTTTGTTTACACAGGTGTGACCGTACACTGAACTTATAAATATAGCCAGGTCAAGAGCTGTGTGTTCATTTCATAACTGGCAGTCATGGCACATCAATTTTGTAAAAAAACTAAATTTAACGTACTGCAAGCTCTGGAACAGGTTGTGGGTCTCGTGAGGACATGACTGAGGATGCCAACCCGAGCCCAGTCCCCATACTCTTCCTCCCGGAAGATACATCTGACTCTGACTGGGATATCTCCATGCAATCTGGTTCCCCCTACAGCTCAGATGACAGCTTGGAGTTCAACGAAGAGGGGGAGAAGACAGCAACTCCTCAATGGACATCCAAAAATGGAAAGGTGTCCTGGTCAGCTTCTCATTCAGAGACGGTCCGGTACTTTCCAGCCAACTGTCTGCGCCCCGGGCCGACAAGATACGCCATTGCCCGCATCACTGATCAGGTAAAATCATGCTGGGATCTTTTCATCACTGATGAGATGAGCCAGTACATCTTGAAGATGACCAACCTGCAGGGGAGACGCACCATCCAAGCCTGGAGAGACATTACAAAGATGGAGCTGGAGGCATTCCTTGGCCTGCTCATTTTAGCCGGAGTTTATCGGTCACGGAATGAGAGCACCCGAGTGAGTGAACAGTCTGGACGTGCCGTCTTCCCATCCACCATGTCCCGCACAAAATTTGAAATGATGGCCTCTAAGCTGCGGTTTGATGATCGTCTAACACGGCCCCAACGTCCAGAGAGGTAACAAGCTTGCTGCTATTTCGAGCTGTGGGAGAAGTGGGAACATCGTCTCTCTCTTCTCTTCAACCCTGCTAGAGATATATGTGTAGATGAGCAGCTGGTTCCATTCCGGGGTCGCTGCAGTTTCAAGCAGTACATCCCCAGCAAACCAGCCAAATATGGGCTCAAGGTTTGGGTGGCCTGTGACATCCGCACCTCATATGCATTTAGAATGCAAGTTTATGCAGGAAAACAAGAGGGTTGTCCTGTGGAGGTCAACCAGGGAAGGAGAGTGGTTCTAGAGCTGACTGAAGGACTGGTAGGACATACGGTGACATGCGATAATTTTTTCACCTCGTATGGACTTGGGGAAGAGCTGCTAAAACGCAAGTTGGGTCTGGTTGGGACAATCAGACGCAACAAGCCAGAGCTTCCCCCAATACTGCTCCAGACCACAAGAAGAAGCATTCACTCCTCCCTCTTTTGCTTTGCCAAGACTCACACAGCTGTCTCCTACGTACCGAAGCGAGGCAAGAACGTCCTGATGCTCAGCACTGTACACCGGGAGCCAGCTGTCAGTGATGAGGCCCACCAGAAGCCCAAAATAATCCTGGATTATAACAAATGCAAAGGTGGCGTTGACAACCTGGATAAGGTAAGGGCTAGTACACAGCAATTACGCACACTTTTTGTTATGTTGCTATGTATTGTCTGAGATACTTTTATTTATTGAAATATAAAATTATATTTATATATTTATTTTCTTGCAGTGTGTAGCTACCTACAGCTGTCGCCGAAGGACTTGCCGGTGGCCACTGACGTTGTTTTACAACATCCTAGATGTCTCAGCTTTTAACTCCTTTGTGTTATGGATGGATGTGAATCCAACCTGGAACAGGAGCAGATTGTACAAGCGCCGGATTTTCCTAGAGGAGCTGGGAATGCCATTAGTAACTCCACTAATCCAAAAACGCAAGCAGCTACCCCACCCACAAAGTGCGGCTGCCAAGGTGGAAGAAGAACAAGAGCCACAGCAAGGGGAGGACAGTGCCAGTCTAAGTGGGTACCCAGGAACTTCCAAGTCCCCAAAAAGACGACTGTGCATGCAGTGCACTGGCCCACGGAAGAAGGCCACCATTACCTGCTGCAAGTGTGGAAAATATATTTGCAAAGTTCACACATCTTTCTGCTGTGATTCCTGTGCACGGGAATGAACTGAACTCACACACGTGAGCGTGTGCATGCACACATCCACAGGCGGGAAGAGCTGATTGCAGCTGGTTTCAGGTTGTAAAAGCAATATAAATGTCTGTTCCAATTTTGTTAAATCTTTGTTTGTTCAAAATAAACTTTTCTTATGTTGTATTTGTGATTTATTTATAGAGCATCTAAGCTCTTGCTTTGGAGGGTAATCTGACACTGTTCTGATGATTGGCTGATGTAATGCCATCATATACACTGGCATATAAAGGGTAAAAATATTCAAATATTTGACATTTATGATCAGGACTGAGGTGGATTAAGAGATTTATGCAAAAAGTAGAAAAAATATTAACATATACTATTTTTATGGTGTTTTGGAAGAGGACATTTTGTCCCCAAATGGTAAGAGTGTAACTTTTTTTTTTAACCTGACATTACAAAAAAAATAAAAATCCATCAAAATCAATGTTATTGCCAATCAATGGCACATCCAAGACTCTAATAATCCCCCCAAGAAAATTTCACTTTGCATTCAGATTATTAAAAATATTGCTATTTTTTGTGATTTTTACAATATTTTGGGATGCTATCATATACACTGGCATATAAAGGGTTAAAAGTTTGAAAATATTCAAATATTTGACATTTATGATCAGGACTGAGGTGGATTAAGAGATTTATGCAAAAAAAAGTAGAAAAAAATATTAACATATACTATTTTTATGGTGTTTTGGAAGAGGACATTTTGTCCCCAAATGGTAAGAGTGTAACTTTTTTTAACCTGACATTACAAAAAAAATAAAAATCCATCAAAATCAATGTTATTGCCAATCAATGGCACATCCAAGACTCTAATAATCCCCCCAAGAAAATTTCACTTTGCATTCAGATTATTAAAAATATTGCTATTTTTTTGTGATTTTTTTACAATATTTTGGGATGCTATCATATACACTGGCATATAAAGGGTTAAAAGTTTGAAAATATTCAAATATTTGACATTTATGATCAGGACTGAGGTGGATTAAGAGATTTATGCAAAAAAAAGTAGAAAAAAATATTAACATATACTATTTTTATGACGTTTTGAACGAGGACATTTTTGTCCCCAAATGGTAAGAGTGTAACAATTTAGGTTACAGAGTGCTAAAAAAGAGTAATATTGGATTTGTGTTTAAAATTTCAAAATGTGTCATAAAATACACACCTTTACCAAATATCATAGAAAAATACAAAACAACCTCTAAGTTATCAAAAAAATAAAAGTTGAAAAGGACACTTTTGTCCTCATCAGGGCACAAGGGTTAAGTCATTGTTCACGAACAAGCTCATCAAAATGTTTAGGCATGTTGTCAATGTAACTGTGTACTTTGACAGTATTACCAGACGTAAACTTAGGCTACAGTTTGGATGACCGTTACTGTATTGAAAATGTACAAGGCTGCACAGCATATATCAATTTCAACAGTACTATTTACATATTACTGTATGTGGGTTGTTGATTGAAAGAGACAATAGATGGATAGATGGATGTTGAGGTACAGTAAGAAAAGGGGTCCTCTGCCACCGGTTTGAGGTAATCTTGCAGTCCTATGTGTGGACAAATGCAGTAATGCATTGCACACTTTCACATAAACAAAAATTATGCAAACACACATTTTACTGTAAAACACACAGGTGGGTGCATGTAAGGTGCAGTATGTATCTGTATAGAGTATATTTCTGTTTGCTGTGAAACACAAGTGGACTACTGTAATATGAAGCATTATAGGAAGTATATAGTTTTCTGCTTATATACAGTAACAGTGTACTGACATACCTGTTCTCTGGGACAGGCTTCTGCTCGAGCCCAGAGTTAGAACTAAACAGGGTGAAGCAGCGTTTAAGTTTCAGCAAAAACCTGGAACAGCCTCAACTTTAACAATGTTCAAAAGAAATTTAAAAATCTTCCTCTTTAGCTCCGCCTACATTTAGAAAAGACAACTGAAAGTATTTGATCAGCACTCTTCATCTTTTAATTTTTTTTATTAATTTTTTTTATTCTGTACTTTTCTTAGTGTGTATGTATTTTAAACTTGTCTTTTATTTCTGTAAAGCACTTTGAATAACCCAGTGTATGAAATGTTCTTTACAAATAAAACTGCCTTGTGAGTTGTGATGGAACATAATTCAGCAGAAGGATTAAAATGTTCTTACAAAGAAAATTTTAGAGCCAAAAACCAAACAGCAGAAAAGATGAAGACTCAACAAAACTCAACAACAGAAGACAGAGATGATACAAACCACAGGAAACAGTGCTGTTGTCTTCTCAAACTCGCCTACAGACTGAAACTGAAACTTATTTCATGTGTTTCCTTTTTCCTTATTTTTATGGTATTGCATAATTTTTAATAAAAAAACAAAAACTAAATTGATATGTCTATTAATTTAAAGGTGTTATATTACTTTCTCTAGAAACTAAATCCATGTTAGAAATCTGGGGGTCATCATGAACTCAAACTTGAATTTCCACAGTCACATTACATCATCTACATTTTAACTCCTTAAAAACATTTCCAGAGTCAAAGGGATGGTGTCTCAACCAGACTTAGAGAAACTTATCCATGCTTTTATCTCCAGCAGGTTAGATTACTGTTCTACTACTGTACTGCTCACTGGTCTCAGACAGCTGCAGCTTATTCAGAACGCTGCTGCTCGGGTTCGAACTAAAACCAGGAAGTACAACCACAACAGTCTTGCACTGGCTTCCTGTTGCTCAGAAAATAGACTTTAAAACAGCATCGCTGGTTTACAATTCTCTTAATGGTTTAGCTCCAGAATAAACAGGAGCAACTCAAAAAATCTGAATATTGTGCAAAAGTTAATTTTATTCAGCACTTCAACCTAAAATGTGAAACTAATATATTATATAGACTTATAACATGCAAAGTGACATATTACAAGCCTTTATTTATTATTTATTTTCCAGCAGAACTTGGCACCTTTTCATAAGCTGTAATCATCAAAATGATAAACAAAAGCTTGAAATATCTCACTTTGAATTTAATGAGTCTATATAATATATTAGTTTCACCTTTAAGTTGAATTACTGAAATAAATTAATGAATAAAATATATTGACATTTTTGGAGTTGCACCTGTATTTCTGACAGTTCCTTATAAAACTCCTCGGACTCTGAGAACATCTGGGACAGGCTTCTGCTCGAGATCAGAGTTAGAACTAAACCTGGTGAAGCAGCGTTTAAAGTTACAGCAGCAAAAACCCTAAACTTGTCTTTTATTTCTGTAAAGCACTTTGAATGACCCAGTGTATGAAATGTTCTTTACAAATAAAACGGCCTTGTGAGTTGTGATGGAACATAATTCCATCATAAATGGTTTTGCATTTGTGCATGTCTATTGAGTTTAAGATGTTATAGTAAAAACATACAAAGTGAACCATGACAAAAAGTATATTTGAATAATTATCACAAGAAACTGAAATCTGTTTCTAATCTATAAAGAATCTTAAAGTTTTTTTTAATTAAAAAATATCAGAACAATTAACATTTAAAAACAAAACACTAATATCAAACCACAATCATTAAAGAAAATCCTAAAGCACCTTTGCTTTTTATAAACTTTAGTTTTCCTCGCGTTGGGGACGGGAAGTCCTCTCGTCGGGTTGATTGTGAAGGTTCCTCCTGCTTTCCTCATCTTTGAAGAAAACCAAGAAATCTGTTACTTTAGATACACACTGTTCATGGAAACATCCAACTAACATGTTTTTAAGGTTAATATTGTTCTCGACTGTAACATCTCATTACATAAAGAGAATAAATAAATCAAAGAAAGTGAATTACTTACCAGATTCATTCTCAGGAATGTTGCTTTGTTTCAGAGCTTTTTGTGCAAAGGCCAAGAGAAGCACAACAAACATTATGATGAAGAAACCCAAAACCTGAAACAAAACAGAACATCACATATAGTGTAACTGCAGACCAGTCTACACAAAACTTTAATCAAACATGTAGATTTATAATCCTTTAGATCTTTAGTAGAGCGTGTTCACTGATCTATTCCTCTTCAGAAAGTCTTTATCAAACCTTCAGCTGCATAAAGTGCTAATAGAAGCTCACTGGGCAGAAATCACTCTGCCCCGCGGTCAGGGGAGGGTCTTAAAGAAAATAATAGAAATTAATCTGGAATAAATTAAACAGACACTAACTCACTTCATCTCAATACTATCTAATAAGTGAGTGGGCTAATATAAATCTATGTAAACTATAATATGTACATTGTGGACACCTGACTATCGGGTGATTCTTTTCTAAACTTTCGTCACAATTTAGAATTCTTCTATAACTACAACAAACAACGAGACTTCTGCTTCTGACTGGTCCACTATCATGTCTGGGGTCTGCTGGAGTAAAAATGGAGTAAAAATAAATACATATTAAAGTAAAGTTTTAGTAAAAGGCATTAGACTGTTTAGACTGGCTTTATCTTCCATGAACTATGAAGGTCATCCCAACACTGTGTAAAGAAGCAGACACAAGACAGGAAACTAGGAAAGGGTATTTTAGGGTACTTTAGCACTCAGTGTGTGGCATTAATCTTTTCATCATGATAATGTTTTCTTCTCAGTATGAATGATAAAGTTACATGTCCACCTGCCCTACATGTGTGTTCTCGAGATAAAGTCTGGCTCCAGGGCGATCCTGCTGTGTGTAGTTTAGAACCCACCTGAGATCTGGAGATCCACTTCAGAGTAGTCTGCTGACTCTTTAACACTGTGGTTTCATTTCCATTTTTCAATCCCCAAGGTTTCTGATTTAGCGTAAACACCCTCCCAAGTTGTAAACGCACAGGCCAGGTATCGACCATCAGCAAAGAAATGGAAGAGCCAGATGCCGGCTGTGACAATGGAGTACAGAACTTTGAAACACTTTTCCGTCTTCTGCCCATCAGTGTTTCCGTCTATGAAAAAAAAAACACACACAATAAAAACAATAAAACACACACTGTGACATTATAGGCATTATTTACAAGGACAAACAAAGTCTTTATCCAGAATCTGCTCGAAAGCCACGAGAATAACACTGAAAATCCCAAATCAAGAATGCAATAAGAGCTTTAGCACTCAACATGGTGCCAGGTCAGACGGTAGGGACTGGATGTGAGTACGATAGGATGTCACAGCTCTACTCTACAGAGAAGCAGGGTAGATGTAAATATCTGGTCACACGCATATTTCCTCTGACAGAGCAAACTAAACACTTTACATTTTTGTTTTCAGTTTCACCTGGTTTAGTCCTGGTTTAGACCTGGTTTAGTCCTGGTTTAGACCTGGTTTAGACCTGGTTTAGTCCTGGTTTAGTCCTGGTTTAGTCCTGGTTTAGACCTGGTTTAGTCCTGGTTTAGACCTGGTTTAGACCTGGTTTAGACCTGGTTTAGTCCTGGTTTAGTCCTGGTTTAGACCTGGTTTAGACCTGGTTTAGACCTGGTTTAGTCCTGGTTTAGTCCTGGTTTAGACCTGGTTTAGACCTGGTTTAGACCTGATTTAGTCCTGGTTTAGTCCTGGTTTAGACCTGGTTTAGACCTGGTTTAGACCTGGTTTAGTCCCGGTTTAGACCTGGTTTAGGCCTGGTTTAGACCTGGTTTAGACCTGGTTTAGACCTCGTTTAAATACCATCCTGCTCCTTCGTCTATAAAATCACAATTTAACAGGGCTAACAAAATAAATAGATCATTTTAATGAATTTTATTTTGTATTTTTAAAAATGGAAATTACAGGTTTGTCTCAGAATACTTTTCAAACACAACATTACAGTTAATCTCACAGGGTAACATGTAAAACCTGATTACAGCAGAAACACAGACAATTCCACCTCAAACTTCCTCTTTTTTTTTCTTGTAAAAGCTTGTCAAAGGTTATGAGACTCCAGCGCTGAGCCGAGGAGCTTCCTGTTCTTCCTTCAGTCATGAGATTTAAACTCACAACCGTTGGATCGATACGCCACTCCTGAATGAATTCCATCATTAAAGAGGATTCCTTAAAATCACAGAGAAATCATGTTTATCAGAGGAAGAGGATTTACATGGTCATTAAATAAGGATTATTTGTTTATGACTCTTTTAAACCCACTGCTCTTCTCTTCTTCTCTTTTTTTAATCAGAGCCTTCTTCATTACATTGTTTAACACATTGTTTAACACAGTTAAACAATATAATCATCAGGATGATCAGTGGCACTAACAAAAAACCTGTCATTTAAAAATCAGTTCTGCAAGTTTTGAAAATTAGTCACATTTAAATCATTTACTTTCCTGGATTGGAAGGCTGATCTTTAATCAGTTCTAATCAGATAAACTCAGAGCTGATTCGAGTTGATAACTAGTCTTTGACATTTATTAGTGTGAAGATTGAAAGACTCACCTGGGAATAGGTCATATTCCTCAAAGTCTCCTGCTGACGTTTAAACACCTCTGTTTCATTTCCTTTTGGTTTGCACCACTTTAAAACTCCAATTTCAGTGTACTCTCCATCCCAATGTGAACACGCACAGGCCACGTATCGGCCATCGATCAAAAAGAAAAACAGCCAGATGAGGGAGATGATAAAGGAATAGAGACCTTTGTCACAGTTTCCTACCTGCACTGAGGACACGTCCAAGTAACACCAAGTGAAATAAAAGCAAACCATCAAAGGCACAATGGCAGAGAAAACACACTGCAAATTGTTATAGAGATATTGGCATGGACAAACAAAATCAGAGTCCATCAGTTTCTTTATTTATGAACATTCTCAGCTGTTGCATGTCTGTGCGCACCTTCTTTTGAAAGTGCAAAATTAATTCAGCCTGTACAAATAGAGCAGAGCAATGTCGTAAGCAATCAAACCGAAGATTTAATTCCAGCTACATAAATGTTAGCATAAGCTTTTTATAATATATTTACAGTTGTGCTCAAAAGTTTACAGAATTGTTGGCAGAATTTGTGATTCTTTTTGGCCATTTTTCTGAGAATATGAATGATATCACAAAAGCTATGCTTTCACTCATAGTTAGTGGTTGTGTGAAGCCATTTATTGTCAAACAACTGTGTTTACTCTTTTTAAACCATAATGAAAACTGCATCATTTGACCTCAAGCGGGTTTCCACATCGGCAACCCACAAGTCTGGAAACCAACTAGATCTTATCTATATAAGATACTGCTCCACTCGGCACACTCAGGTCACACCACTGCACACTTCTGATCATTTCTTCGTAACTCTCGACCTCGACCTAACTTCCCCAGACACTGCAATTGTTTTACCGCTGGTCACTTTCCGACGCAACCTGCGTACACTCAGTCCCTCCCGTTTTTCCTCTGCTGTCTCTTCTGCACTCCCCTCTTCTGAGGAGCTCTCTCTTTTAAACACAAACAACGCCACCGATACTCTGTGCTCCACGCTTACATCCTGCTTGGACAACTTATGCCCTCTTACATCTAGACCAGCCCGTACATCCTTGTCTGCCCCCTGGTTATCCGATGTTCTACGCGAGCACCGCGCCAGCCTCCGGTCAGCTGAGAGAAAATGGCGCAAGTCAAAAGATCCTACTAACCTCTGTATCTACCAGTCTCTCCTCTCTACTTTCTCCGCTTATGTCACCTCTGCAAAAACTGACTACTACCATCAACTCACCTAATAATAATAATAATAATAATAATAATTAAAGCCGCAAGCGGCGATAAAGGCCCTCGCCTCCTTTGAGACCGCGGGGACACATGCACTCGGAGGATTGCATTTCGTGCTTTAAAGCGTAAACTTCACGGTAATGTCAATTAACCGGGCCTATGCTACTGCTGGGGCCTGCTACACCACCTTGTAATTTAGAGTTAAAGGTCTCCACAATCCCTGGTTTTCCTGGGAGCTGTCTGAACCTTTGAAAATAATAGATTATGCTTGGGCTAAGGCGAGAAAAACAAAGTACTGGCTGGAGATTTGAGATGACTCAGGAATCGCTGCACCCCCCTGTTTAAAAAGGCAAAATGTAAATATAACCTGTCTAAAAGTACAAGGTTACAAGTTCCAAAGGATTCTGAGGAGTTTTCTAAGACTCTAGGCTTGGCTCTGGAGGGCCTCCTAAAGGAAGGATCCTGGCAATTGGGAAATGGCATTTATTTCCCAAAGAAATGGCTGCCTCTTCACAGACTCATTACGACCACAGCCACAAATGTATCAAAAAACAAATTGATAACTTTTTTGGCACACGTGTCTAGATGATACTCACCAAATTTGGAGCTGTTTAGATGAAAAGCCTTTAGACACAAGGGGTGCAATTTAGGTGGTCACGCATTCCACCCAACATAGTAGATTTCCTGTTGAGTTTACGGTATGGCTGTAATAAACTTTTCTGTTTGCCCTGAGGTGTTCTATGGGTGTACCAAGTTTTGTATTTCTACATACATACAAAAACAATAGGCCCTCCCGGTCATCACCGGCTCGGGCCTAATAATAATAATAATGGATTGGATTTATACTGCGCTTTTCTCCCAAGGGACTCAAAGCGCTTACAGGCCGTCCATTATTCATTCATACACAGTCACGCACTGGTGATGGTAAGCTACAACTGTAGCCACAGATGCCCTGGGGCAGACTGACAGAGACGTGGCAGCCATTTTGCGCCTACAACCATCACCACATACATTCTTACATTACATTCTTGTGGGTAGAGCGGAATCCAACCCACTACCTTCCAGTTGAAAGACGACTGCTCTACCACTGAGCCACTGCCGCCCCAATCAACTCACCTGACTCCCGCACTCTCTTTAAAACTTTTTCTGCCTTTATTTGTCCGCTTGCTCCCCCACCTTCATCGGATTAACAGCTGATAATTTTGTGTCTTTCTTTGTAAGAGCCCTGTGAGGGGTGCTCTGGGAGTATGGCGTCTGCGGCCCTTTGCTAAGGGCGTCCCGGTCATGTTGGACTCCGGCAGGGCTGCCCTTTGTCACCGGTCCTGTTCATTATCTTTATGGACAGGAATTCTAGGCGCAGCCAGGGGCCGGAGGGAGTCTGGTTTGGGGACCACAGGATCTCAATTCTGCTTTTTGCAGATGATGTTGTTCTGTTGGCTCCATCAAGCCAGGACCTTCAGTGTGCACTGGGATGGTTTGCAGCCGAGTGTGAAGCGGCTGGGATGAGGATCAGCACCTCCAAGTCTGAGACCATGGTTCTCAGTCGGAAAAGGGTGGCTTGTTCCCTTCAGATTGGTGGAGAGATCCTGCCTCAAGTGGAGGATTTCAAGTATCTTGGGGTCTTGTTCACGAGGGAGGAGGGAAGGAGGGAGTGTGAGATTGACAGGCGGATTGGTGCAGACACTGCTATTTCTTTTAACACCCCTTTTCAACTAATTGCCCAAAAGAGCGTGCATATCATGAATACTGGGTCTTGTTTGTTTTCTGAGAATCTACTGCACCTACGGGTAACTTGTTTGCCATTTAGCAATAAAAAATATGCAAAAAACCTGGATTATTCTGGATAGTCACATTGTACTGCTATTATTTTGAACAATACTGTACAACATTATTCTTTTGTTGTCAACTCTTCTTTAACTCTTGGTGAAACTGGGCCATAGTCTTCCATTTTTAGTCAGTCTTTTGTGTATTTTGTCCTGACACTGCAGATCTGTTGCAGGCATAGCTCCTTTCTTTGAGTCGTTAGTCCATGTTGCACCGTTACTTGTCGTTCCTCCTGTGAATAGCGAGGGGCAGTGTTTCTCTACTTTACCTCCAGACGCTCATCTGCAGTTAGGTGTATGAGATGAATGTTCTCTCACACACCAGTTACACTCCTGATTATTAATAAAATACCCTAATCCCTAATGCTTACCCATAATGCTTACCTAATGCTAACCCCTAATGCTAATCCCCAATTCTAACCCATAATGCTAACCCCTAAAGGAGAAATCATGAAAATGTAGCAGAGTTTATAAGGAGCTCAACAGTTTGAATTTTATTTATAAAATGACACGGACAAAAAATATATAGAAGAAAATCACAGCAAACTGTAAAAAGTATGTAAAAACTAATACAACCAATCTTAATCAATTTGTAAAAAAAAAATGTTATACAGAGCTCAGAATGCTTCTTTTATTTTCCTTTTAAATTGTAGAATCTTCTCTGTCTATGTTACAGCATCCAGTTTTGGGATCCTGTCTTATCACACATTTTCCTACTCTTGTGCTGGAGAAATGAAAGGCAGAAAGAAAGTGTTAGAAAAACTACATTCTAAAAGAGGAACATTTACAGTTTTTATAAAATTCAATTGAAGTAATATATGAGCTAAACCTCTTATTAACCTGTTTCATTGGGGGTCTTGTTGCTCAGTGGGATTCCTCCCTCATTTGCCTGAGCAGGATAACCACGGGAATGTAATATACCAAACATGAAAACGACCACGCCGCTGTGCCAAAAGCTGTAAACTGAAAAAAAAAAAAGATTAATCAATGTTTTTTTTATTAATTTGTCCATAGACTATAAATAGTTGTTCACTAAACCACTTACAGCACAGGTATTTATTTCATATTGTTGGAAAAGAACCAGAAGAAATGCATTTCCCAAGAACAAGCAGGAAGTAAAGACAGCAGCAGTAAAGACTTGTCAGAACATGACCAGGAACGAGTCCCAAATCCACAGACTCCACTACAGTAGGTCAAATGACAAAAAACTGATAAACGTGGATTTGTCCGGGACACATTAGTGTTTTAGAGCGCCTCCTTTATTATTGTATTACTGCTTTATTGAGTAAGGGTAGTTTTACTCATTAGCACGTGGCACTTTAAAGCTTGAGGCCAGACGTTTCAGTGCAATAGGTGACTGGCAAGATTGAGTGGAGTGTTACATTAGATAAAGGCTCGGTTTGATTTTTTTCAGTGTGCTTTGTTGCCTTTTATAAGGTTGCATGTCTTTTATGGTAACATTTGTGGTTTATCGGTGTGTACCCAGGTCTTTTATCATAGAGCTGCTATTTTTATGCTATATTTTGCAATTTAATCCTGGTTGTTTTTAGTGCCTTGTTTTACCTTTTTGATTTAACCTTGTTCAATAAACCTATTTAAAGTGAGTGTTTCCTCTTGCTAAGTTTATTCTTGGCACGTGTGGTGAGTGAACTATAGAGGTAAGAAGAATAGAAGAATAGAATAGCTCCTCGCCCCGTCCCTGCTACAGAAAAAAGAACATTTAGTCTTTGCAGTGTAAAGTTCAGACTCACCTGGGATATGGTGTCACACATCTGACTCTCCTGCTTGCGTTTAAACACCTCCGTTTCGTTTCCTTTTGGTTTGCACCACTGTAAAGCTCCAGTTTCAGTGTATTCACCCCCCCAATGTGAGCACGCACAGACCACGTATCGGCCATCGATAAAGAAGAAAAACAGCCAGATAAACCCTATGCCCAGAGAGTAGAGGTATTTAGAAAAGCCGCCTTGCATTACTTCAGTGTTTGATTCCTGAAGAAATGTAAAAACACAGCTGACAATGAAAGGCACTATGGCATAAGCAGCACCAGGGCCGGCCCTGGCCAATTTGCTGCCCTAGGCAAGATTTCACCTGGTGCCCCTGGAATTTGTAAACTGATGCTGAATCGCTGGGCGGTGCTGAAGTGGAGGGAAGAGGTGTGCTTGATGCGGAATCGCTGGGCGGTGCTGAGATGGAGATGTCTGCAACAGGTGGCCCAGGATTTGTAGGGACGGGGTTCAGATATTTCAAAAGTGCATCTGAAGAGAGAAGAGGAGGATTATATGTGACCATTGGGTGTTACATTTTATTATTAAAAAGCTGATGATAGTGAAACTATAAAAATATGGCAGCACCTAAACCACATTATAGCTTAAACACACAAACAGCAAGAATAATTACATCTGGTATTCATGCACAAAACTCTATTCATTGAGCACTTCTCTAGCATACAGTAGTTACATTTTCAAAATTAATTTTGAAAGTGTTTGTTTTCCAGTATATCTGGCATGGCAGCAATGTCCTACTAACTACACTTTATGATGTTATAACCATGAAACAGAGGAGAAACGTAAATCTTTATTTAAATTGAATTTTAAAGTTGCTAAATCCATATATATAATACATATATATATAAAAACATTTTATGTAGGACTCAGTCATTTTAAATAAAGATTTACTTTTATATAGCAACATTTTATGCAGAACTCATTTTAAATAAAGATTTATATGTCCCTCTGCCTGTGTACTCGTGTTTTCTGGATCATCCTTCATTAAAGCATGCGTTTGGATCACCACTGTCTGTCTCTACCGTGCAGTTCATGACACTATGTCATAAGCTAATTCAAATTAGCGATAGCGAACGTTACAGGCATCGTTGAACTTAATGCAACATAGATAAACTGATCATCATTACCTACCTCTGTCTTTTTCGCGTTTTTCTTCCTCTTCTCTTCTTTTTTCTTCCTGGGCACCAGATGGCTTCGGTCTTTTTGACATAATGACAACTTATCAGTGTCAGTGAATTCGGCCATCTGTCAGTGACAATCACACACAGGTAACGGATGTTTTTTTTTTTCCAGCAGGGCGGGGGCGGGGGAGATTGATGCGTCACTCAGTCGGACGGGTGGATCGGGATTCGGGAATTTGGGCGCTGGCGCCAAAGTGGCGGAGCCCTTAGCATTTGCCTATTCCGCCTATGCCCAGGGCCGGCCCTGAGCAGCACATATCCATATATTATATCTAGGCTGGCAAGGACAAGCAAAATCACTGTCAAAAAGTTTCTCAAAACCAGCAACAACAATACTGGAGAGTCCCAAATTTCCAACGTGTTTCTTTAAAAACAAATTGCCTTCTTTTATAATATCATCCATGTCGACAGATAAATGCAGTGAACGGCTGTAAATAAGTCGTCTCTATTCTTGTTCCTGTCCTGAGACTCTGGAAAGTCTTTAATAACTGCTCCCACTTATTTACTCTGCTGTGTATCATTCTCTCCTCCCCTAAAGTAAAAACACAGAGGTGGAGACATACAACTGTAGACAAAGAACCAAAGAGAAAATAAAACCTCTCACTGAAAATACCATGAGGTCAAGTCAAGAAGCTTGTTATTGTCATTTCAACCACATAAAGCTGGTTCAGTGCAAAGTGAAGGATGCAACATAAACAACATACAATGACACAGAGTTTGTCCTAGCTACATAAACCAGGGCAAAGACAAACGGTATAAAAAAACACAAGACAGAACACATAGCACCGAAACAACGTTTTCAATAAAACAAAATAAAATGTAGTGTGCAAACTTGAGAAACTCTAAAAACCTTCAAAAAAAATAAAAATTTTAACAAAATCAACTTGTCACACCTCAGTTTTAGCACCAGACTGTTTTATTATTTATTACTAATACTTTTATATTACAAAGTATAAAAAATACACAACATTTTGTGAAAATGACAATTCCTAAACAGATCACTGCTCTGGTTTTGCAAAGTTTTGTTCAGACTTCTTTATTTATTCATTTATTTTCTACCGCTTTGTCCCGTTAGGGGTCACGGGTGACTGGAGCCTATCCCAGCAGCTTAGGGCCTGAGGCGGAGTAAATCCTGGACAGTGGCCATTTAGTCGCAGGGCTGACATTTTGCATGTGTTTGGACGGTGGGAGGAAGCTGGAGTACCCGGAGAGAACCCACAGTAACACGTGGAGGACATGCAGACTCCTCACAGAAAGAACAGAGTCGGCCGAGAATGTTTGAGTCGGCCGGGTTTTGAACTCACAACCTTCTTGCTGTGAGGCAGGAGTGCTAACCACTCTGCCACGTGCACCCTAGACTTCTGTATGTGTCTAATCTTTCCCAGATGGGAAGGTGTTAAGGCATGTTAACAAGCTAACTATGTAGCAAGATAAAAGATCATGATGCATTCACTGATGACATCATAAAATAACTCATAAAAATAACTTTTTATTTCACCTGGGCTTTTCTCATTTATACTACTTTTTTCTCCTTTTGTAAAAGTATTTGTTGTGAATCCTGGATCCAACAATGTATAGACTTTTTTTTATTATAATATTATATTTATACTTAATATACTTATATTATAACTGTTGTGGGCTTCTCACAACTCCCTGCTGTGGATGGCAGCTGCAGGATGATACACTAGAATGCACCAGTGTTACACTGTGTCATTGGGGGCCCTTATCTTATTTGACAGCTGTTTACTTTTGCCTCACCCGAGCCCTGAAGCCATGTTTATCAGAATAGCGTAAGTAGATCTGTCCAATCTACTTCCTGCATTCCTTAATATGGAAGTTAGTTTAATTCCCAATTAAACAATTTCAATTTAGTAAAATTAATCTAAAGAAGAGCACACTTTCAGTGTAAGATTTTCATGTACTCCCCTCCAATCATGAATGTTTGGATTTCATTTTATGATAAAAAAAAATCTGTCTGTAAGAAGTGGTTGATGTAAATAATTTATTAAGGCCTTCTTTTGCTATGTTTTCCTCACACAGTTACTCCTGCAGCGCATTACTTGGCCTTGTGAAGATGACGATGATGACAGTTCAAGTGAGGTCAAGCACCATGGATTAGGCTTTGTGTCGACAGTTTATTGCTAATGGTAAGTTCTCTTGATTGTAATGGATAGTCAGGACTACTGAAGGCAGGAGTCTATTGCTGATTCTGTAGATTTGAGATTCTAAACTACTATGCAGTAGTAATCACACATTTACTCTGCAGCTATTCCTGGCGAGCTGACAAATTAGGTCAAGGATTTTTGGACAGGATGGGAGGTTCTTCCTGCAAACCTCTGTGTGAAAGCTGTCTCAGGGAGGAATCCTACATCCTCTACATGGTTTGAAACCCTTTGCAACCCAGGGTGTTATCAAGATTATTCTGTATTTGTGCATGACATCCAAGGTTGTATTAACACTTGTCACACTAGGTTTGGTCTTATGTAGAAATTTGTAAAACATGAGATTATCTTTTTTATGATTTATATTAGTTATTGTTTGTTGGACTCACTGCAGGTTGGTTTCATTATTTAATCTAGTTAGGTCTGAAAACACAATCTAGATGTTATTGTTGTTCTTTTTCTGTCTCTATAGCAATCCATATTTTGAGATGTGCTGTCTCTCCCCATCAACATTCACTTTATATTAAGATGACTGAACAGATGATGTTTACTTTATTGTGTGCATTAAGAAGTATTAAAAAGTAGAATAAAATGTTTTCAACACCCATGTACTTTTTATTAAGTTTATTCAAATATACCAATGGACCAAAGTTCAAAAACAGTGTTCTTATTAAATACTGTTAAAGGAACACACTTGGCTGTGACAGGATGCAGAATAAATGGAATGAAAATTGTCCAGTCTATTTAACTCCTTTTATGTTATTGTTTTATATTGCATGTTTTAGAGTTGATGCTTTGAAGTGTAAAAACTTGTGACTCCTGTGATGGTCACATACCGCCACCTAGTGACCAAACAGACAAAAGGACTTGGACTTCACATAAACGAACATTCTTGTTTCAATTAAAAGGAAAATGTTTAAATGATTGGATTAACGTGTCCCTTACAGGGTAGCTCCCTGACAGAGAACAATAAGACTCCCTCTTATCTTTCCTTAAAAGTTTCCAGCTTGCATTGTTAAGAAATTGAAATGAATACATGTTTCCATGATATGCTTAAAAATGTATTTTCTATGTATGAATCCTACGGTGCAAAGCGATGTGGATTTATATGTGTTTAAATATTCAATGTTACTTTGTGGAAGATAGAGGATTATTTGAATCAAAATTAGTTGGAATCACCACCTTTCCCAAACCAAGCCGTTTTAATACAAGAGCGCTTTGGGGATACACCCCCCAGCAAAGTAACCCCTCTTGAGGCCGTGTCGAAAACACGCCTCTTCTTCGGCCAGAACAAAAACTTGTGCGCGCCGGAAATCGCTCTCTCTTCTCTCGTTTTTGTTCCGTGCAAATCTCTCGTCCGCATCGGACACTTTTTACTGCAGGACAATATACCTCGTCCTACTCTGTAACTATTAGCTTAATCTTTAATTTTTCTAGCCACGTGGCATACGCTCGATGCCAAACGTGATTTTTCTTTAAGCCTACACACATTGATTATTTTTGTAAAACACTCTTTTGGCGTCATCTCCAGGAGACGGAAGGCAATTTGTAGTTCTGTACTACGACGGGATACCGGACTGAACCAAATCCTGCAAAGCCGTCTTAAGCCAGAGAAAATGACTCCTGAGTCTAGCGACAGTTTTCAAAGACTCTAATCTGTTTCTTCCTAACGCCTGCACATCAACTCCACTCAAACAGCACCGCTAACCAGCGAGCGGCATCGCCACGCGTGACGGACGTCCTTGTGAACGCGGTATCTTCCAAACCCAGACGCACAGCGCCAGAGCTTTGAAGCGACCCTTTGGACCTCTGACGGAAATCGAACTGGGCCAGAAAAACAAGTAAGCTGCACGGTCAACACCGCAGAGTTTGGCGTTCTAAACTGTATTTTATAAGCTCAAGTCATTATACCTTCATCTACTTCCCTCTAAAATCCCGTAACCGTCCCGTAGTTAAACAACATATTTTAATTGGTCAAAACTTCCCTTTTCCGCCACAAAGTTCTAATCACTAAATGTTATTGTTTATTGTTCTGTGTTAATCATCATTCCCATTATGTGTTAATAACTGTCCCTTTGTGTTCTGTTCCCATCATGATAATCCATATGCTGACTTTGTGTAATCTTTAATAAACCCCATAAAACGTTAAAGATTTTGATTTGGTGTTTTCCTGTTTATATAAGACATATTCGAAAACAGAGAATTCTATTCCTTCAGCTTAATTTAGACCTAGTAAATATAATCAGTTATAATAATAATATAATAATACATAAATTAATAAATTAATATTTCTATTACATTATACACACTACACTGCTGTGAGGTTTATTTGCTGTATGAGCCTCTTCCAATGTCACACGCCAATGGGAAGCTCCAACTTGTTCATTTTACAGATCTGCTTGTTGCACCTGAAAATTTGTTCTATTAGGGTGGGTGCTTTTAGTAAATTAAACATTCATTTATAGATAATTTTCAGAGGAAAGAACTCTGAATTTTCAACATACCTCTGCAGATTTCCCTCATTTTAGGATTTGCTTGGTTAAGACGTGACAACCCTCACATTGATTGGACCACAGGAGCAGGAGGATTCTATGTAGTAGATGACAGACGACATCAGGGGAAAAGCAAGAGAGACAAGACTGAACTAATCATCTTTGGGCCACAGAAACAAAGAGAAAGAGTCTAACCACCCTACTACCTGCCCGCTGGATCCCATCCCCACACATGTCCTTCAGGCCATCTCTCCATCTGTCGTGCCTGCTCTCACCCACAACATCAACTCATCTCTCTCCACTGGGTCATTCCCCACAGCTTTCAAAGAGGCCCGCATCACACCACTACTGAAGAAACGTCTCGGGTTATGCATATAACCTTGTTCCCTGAGAAGGGAACGAGACACTGCGTCGTGAAACGACACTTTGGGAACGCCTCAGCGTGACGGCCCTGAAGCATGAATGAAACTTAGACCAATCTTGATTGGTACCACGTCACAGCGTAGTGAGTGCCGCCTACCCGAAGTATAAAGGACGCCGCATCACGCACACGCCAGCCCTTCGCGATGAAGCAAATCGCCCTCAGGCGGGTAGGCGTGGCGGATCGCAGTGTCTCGTTCCTTCTCAGGGAACAAGGGTTATATGCATAACCCGAGACGTTCCCTTTCGAGGGAACTCAACACTGCGTCGTGAAACGACACTTTGGGGAACGAATACCCACTATGCCACGACGACCCGTGCCTGCCCTAGTGTGAAACTGGATGCTCAGGCACACTTAGGACGAGAGCAGCCTAGCTCCAGGCATCGCAGGGAGATATAGACCGTAGAGCCTAATGAAAGTGTGTGGGGCAGCCCTCGCCGGCTGCCTCGCAGATCTCCTGAAGCGGGACCCCCATCTGAAGGGCCGAGAAGAGGCCATGCCCCTAGTAGAATGCGCCCTTAAGGCCACAGGTGAAGGCAATCCGCACCTGATAAGCCAAGGCAATAGCCTGGACGATCCAATTGCTGACCGTCTGCTTGGTCGCTGGCCGACCTTTCCTAGGAGATCGAAACACACCCACAGTCGTTCTGACTTTCTCCACTGCGAAGACTTCTGTATATAGATTCGCAGTGCCCTAACGGGGCAGAGCAGATGAAGTCTCCCCTCTTCGGCCGACACATGAGGTGGAGGATGAAATGCCTGCAAAACCGTCGGCCGTGCCACGTTAGATGTCACCTTAGGCACATAGCCTGGCCTCGGCCGTAAAATGGCCTTAACCCCACCAGGGGCAAACTCCAGGCAAGATGGCGTTATAGCCAGTGCCTGGAGATCTCCAACCCTTTTAAGTGAGGTGATAGCCAAAAGTAGCGCCAACTCGAGTGGTTCGAAGGAGGCCTCAGCCAATCCTTCAAGCCCCACCACAGATCCCATGTTGGAACTCCAGGGCGCGTTGCAGTGGACGGGGTAAGCCCCGCAGTGAAGCGCTCTTGGAGGAACTCCAGGACCGAAGCCACTGGACAGTTAACTGGGTCCACCTCACGCCCCCTGCACCAAGTGGAAAAGACATTCCACTTTAAGCCGTACAACCTCCCCGTGGACGGAGCCCTGGAACTGCGTATGGTTTCTACTACCCCTGCCGCTAGGCCAGCCTCTAGGTACTGATCCCCCTCAGGGGCCAGACCCAGAGTTCCCACAGCCCGGGCCGGGGATGCAGTCTTGTGCCCCCTGCCCGGGACAGCAGGTCCCTCCTCAAAGGGATCTGCCATGGAAGACCTGCCAGCAGTGCTATAATGTCTGAGAAACCTACTCGGGCCGGCCTGTACGGGCTACTAGAAGTAGACTGATCCCTTCCTGCCGGACCCTCTCCAGAGCTCCCGGGAGCAGCGCCACCGGGGGAAAGGCATACAGACGCAGCCTCGGCTACGTCTGCACCATGGCATCCAACCCCAGCGGGGCCTCGACAGGGTGTCTGCTCCCTGATTCTGGTCCCCCGGGGATTTACATCGCTCTGATAGACGATAACTTCCCCCGGGACCACAGGAGGATCTGATGCGCCAATCTGCACAGAGGGCGAGACCTCAGACCCCCCTGACGGTTCAGGTACGCTACCACCGACACATTGTCGGAGCGCACCAGAACGTGATAACCCCTGAGATCCGCCAGGAAGCTCCTCAGAGCCCTGAACACAGCCAACATCTCCAGGCAATTTATATGTCTGGAGCAATGATGGTCCTGCCACAGACCCTGGGCAAAAGCGGCCGCTATGACCGTGCCCCAGCCAGTGAGGGAGACATCTGTCAAAACGGATTTCGGTGACATGTTGCTCCCAGTACTGGTCCTTGGGAGAGAGACCAGGGTTTCCTCCATATTGACAGGGAACGACAGCACCTGCACGTAACCCTGATACTCCGGAATGGATTCCCCCTCAGGGAAAACCTCCGGATGCCCTGGAGTCTCAGTGGAGCCAGACCGCATCCACTTTCGGAAGGCAGGGCCACAGAGCTCCCCCATGATGATTGAGAAAATGCCTCAGCAGTCCCAATCTCATTGGCGAGAAATGTGGCCTGCCCCATGACCCACACAACTCGTTGCGCAGGTCATGGAACAGGCCACACCACCCGTGGTGTAGGCTCTGATGCTCAGGCCGTGCTCTGCCTAGGCCGAATGGAAGCACCCGATATTGGAACGCTTCGCCCCCAAAAAGCGAACCTCAGGAAATTCCTGTGAGAAGGATTTATGGAAGCATGCGTCCTTCAGATCCATCGTGACAAACCAGTCCTCGGACCGAATTTAATTCACGGTAATAGGTATCATTAGTTACTTTCATCTCGAACCTGAGCCTCCTCAGAGACCGGTTCAAATACCTTAGATCTAAAATTGGACGCAGACCTCCCCTTCTTTGGAACTATAAAGTACCGGCTGTAGAAACCCGACTCCATTTCTGGCGGAGGAAACCGACCTATGGCCTCCTTTTCCCGCAGGGAGTGTACTTCCTGTTCCATGTTCGGACCCTGCGGTCAGCGCCCGCCACGGACTCAGCCTCTCGAGGCCTATCTCGGGTCTGCCGAAGACCGTTGTCGCCCCCCTGAACCGCTGCACGGCAGGGATAAGTCTCACACGATCCTCGATGCGCATACAACGTTGCTGCCCGCCCAGAACCCCCCGGGGTGGGCTGTGAGGCAGCTCTCGTATGCTGGAAACCCGTTGTGGCCCGAAGCGTCATAGACGGCGGACCTACTACACCGGTGTCCAAGGGGCTCTGCAGAGAAAAAGCGGCCTCAGCCGCCTCTCCCGGAGGGGACTCTCTCAGCCACATCCACAGATGTGTCTCCTCCGAGTCCTTTAACAGGTCGGCCTGGCGTGCCCGCATTTGTAGCATGCAGCCCTGCTGCCCCGCCCACCATGGTCGATGTAACTCTACACGGCCTGGTGGGCAGCGCCGAGGCTTTAATGACTGCGCCGCATTGCTGAGGCCGCTCCACATCCTCAGATGCAGACCTCTCAAGCCTCGGACCCTCTCTCTGTGCAGGAGCAGCCACCTAGTGGGCTCCGCCCTGGAAGGAATGACCACAGAGCTACCCCTGATGATTGAGAAAATGCCTCCGCAGTCCCAATCTCATTGGCGAGAAATGTGGCCTGCCCCATGACCCACACAACTCGTTGCGCAGGTCATGGAACAGGCCACACAACCCGTGTGTAGCTCTAATGCTCAGTTCGTGCTCTGCGCTGCAGGAAAAGCCACTTTTATTTACTGTAGCTCCTGCCCTTTTGGCGGCCAGATAATGTTAAACCTGGCCCTCTATTACTCGCCACGAGTCACAGCGGCAACGGGCTCCTCATATTTTTAGCGGGCACGTGGGGTGTGAATGCGCCTCGGCGGCTGATATAACGAGAGGGGGTACACACACCTCTGTAAATGCTGAGCAAGTCCATATCCTCAGGCGTAAACCGCTCAAGCATCGCCCCCTCCCTTCGGCGCAGGAGAAGCAGCGGGCTCCTGCATGGGGAGAAATGCGGGAAGAGTGTGGCTTACTCCAGGACTTACACAACTCGTTGTGCAAGTCCGGAAAAGATGGCAAACCTCAGCTATTTGGGCCGAACTCTGTGCTGCAGGAAGCGCTCATCCAGTTTATTTCTATTTACTGTCGCTTCCTGCCGTTCTGGTGGCCAGCTAATATCTAATCTGGCCACATGCAGTCACAACCTCTATGAGCTCCTCATTTTTAGCAAGGGCACATCAGGTGACCAGCGAGCCTCCATGTCACCACGCCTCTTTAATGCGTTGAGCAAGTCCACATCCTCAGATGTGGACCGCTCAAGCATCCTCTCCTGTGCCGGAGAAGCGCCTCGCGGCTCCTGCACAGGTGGGAATGCATCATAGCTGTCTGATGATTGGGAGAACAGCCTCAGCTGGCCAATCGCATCAAACAGTCCCAGCTGCGATCCCCACGATCTCAGCCGCCGCGGCGCAACGGGACCTCAACCACGGGAACGCGAGCCTGGCCGGCCCGGTCAAACACGGCCAGGCGGAGCGCAGCACCCTGCCCCTCAGTGCACACAGCCGGCTCCTCGAGCTGACCAAGCGTGCTGTGCTCCCAAGCAGATCAGACACCACGAGTGCGTGTCCCTACCCGTAGTGTAACGAGGGCAGGGGTACAGACACTTCTTAAACTGTTCTGCCATACTTTTCATTCAAAAGTTTCTCAACAAGTCTCTCGTTCACACCCAGGGCATTTGCTGAAGAGCGAAAAGCTGGCGTGTGCGTGATCTGGCGTCCTTTATACTTCCGGGTAGGCCGGCACTCACTACGCTGTGACGTGGTACCAATCAAGATTGGTCTAAGTTTCATTCATGCTTCAGGGCCGTCACGCTGAGGGCGTTCCCCAAAGTGTCGTTTCACGACGCAGTGTTGAGTTCCCTCGAAAGGGAACCCACACTTAACCCTACACTGCTAGAAAACTACAGACCGGTTTCCCTCCTTCCCTTCATTGCCAAAGCTCTGGAGCGAGTTGTGTTTACTCAGCTCTCATCCTTTCTCACACGGAACAACCTCCTGGACCAGAACCAGTCTGGGTTCAAGAGCGGACATTCCACCGAAACTGCCCTGCTCTCAGTCATCGAAGCTCTGAGACTGGCAAAAGCAACATCCAAGTCATCTGTACTCATCTTACTGGATCTGTCTGCTGCTTTTGACACTGTTAATCATCACATCCTCCTGTCTTCTCTCAGGGCGATGGGTGTCTCTGGAATGGCGTTGCAATGGTTTAGGTCTTACCTCTTGGATAGGTCATTCAGAGTAGTCCAGGCTCTTGTTTTGTCCAAACTGGATTATTGCAATGCTACTACTGGCTGGACTCCCTGCTGCACAACCAAACCTCTGCAGCTGATCCAGAATTCAGCGGCAAGAAAAGTATGTGAAAAGTATTTATAATACGACTTGTATTAATGTTATAAGAATTCTATATCCTTATATTATCCAGAGAAACACGGAGACAGATTATATTATAAAAAGCTAAAGGCCAGGTTTTATTCCTTGCAAGGAGAAGCAAAGACAGGTATATCAAAGGT